>JANSTQ010151077.1:0-11740 GCA_026167885.1 Bergia puertoricense
ATGTAGTTCAGACCACAGCCTTCAAGATGCATTAAGTTCTGTTTAATGTAGTTCAGACCTCAGCCTTCAAGATACAACTAAAAATTCCATTTAATGTAGTCCAGACCTGACAGCCTTCAAGATACATAAATTCAGTTTATAATGAAGTTGGATCTCAGCCTTCAAGATGCATTAAATTCAGTTTAATGTAGTTCAGACCTCAGCCTTTAAGATACATAAATTCAATTTAATGTAGTTCAGACCACAAACTTTCAAGATATACATTTGAATTCAATTTAATGTAGTTCAGACCACGTCAGGCTTCAAGATACATAAATTCAATTTAATGTTAGCTCAGACCTCTGAGCCTTCAAGATTCATGCATGTGCATAAATTTTATGTTTTACTGATACGTTGTATGTAGTATTAATCTGCAGACTTCAGCCTTCAAGATACAATGAAATTTATGTAACTTGACAGACCTCGTTTAATTTGAAGACACACAAATTTATGTAACTCACTCATCAAACCTCAGCCTTTGAGGCACATAAATTTACAAAATGTAATTAACCCAGATCTCAACCTTTAAAGAATATAAATTTTTAAAACTCAGATTTCTGAGCCTTCAAGTTAAATAAATTTATGTAACTTGATCAGATCTAGCTCTCAGCCTTCAAAATAGGAATAGACCAATGATTTTCAGCATTGGATGTGATACTGCCTTA
This sequence comes from Bergia puertoricense, assembly GCA_026167885.1. Taxonomy (NCBI): domain Eukaryota; kingdom Metazoa; phylum Cnidaria; class Anthozoa; order Zoantharia; family Parazoanthidae; genus Bergia; species Bergia puertoricense. The sequence continues at coordinate 705 of JANSTQ010151077.1, forward strand.
ATGTATTTTAACTCTGTGTGGAAACAAAAATTGTTGGGGTAAGGTCAGTAGTGTTGAGGCTTGAATAATGTTGACAAAGCCAGGCTTTAATTTTTTTCTCAGAATAATAGAAAACTCTGATGCCCCGAGGTTCAACCTGAGCCCAAAATTAATTTCTCGAGTCCCACAAAGTTGCCTTAAGTCACACAAGGTTGCCTTAAATTACCCAGGTTAGGATTTCTTCTTTAAGTCGCCTTAAATCACCTTAAGTTGCATAAAGCTGCACAATGTTGCCAAGCAAGTTTGGGGGAGGGGGTGGTGGTTTATCCCCCAGTCACCTTAATTCACTTTAAATTGCCTTATGTCACACAAAATCGCCTTAAGTCGCACAAAGTCGCCCTAAGTCGCACAAAGTTGCACAGGTTTTGGGGATGATTTTTCCTTAAGTCGCCTTAGATCGCCTTAAGTTACGGCGACTTTGGGTCCCAAAGTAGGCCTATTCCGTGGTACGGAAAGTTGACAATCCTGAAGTTGAAGTCTTCTCTTTTATCATGAACGTTGATTCAAACATTCCCTTTTTCATCTCCAATGTTCATGGTAGTATCAAGATAAGATATTTCTGTAAGTTTGGTAGTAGTCTTTTTCAGTTGTAATTCCGACGGGTAAATATCGTGATGTCCCTCTTAATTAGATTGGTCATAAATTCGTATTCATAAGCATGAAGAGAGCTACTTTGTATCCAGTGTCACCTGGATTCCTGGGAAGAACAGTTCCATCTATTTTAAATCTCCATCGTAATCCACCTACTAACTTACAAAACCATAGGAGAAGCTCCCCATTTGTATGTTCAAAGGTTTATTGACAAAGAAAGTAAGTTTCAAGGTAAACTATCTATAAGCAAACTCAGTTCAGTCACCAGTCTAAGTTTTTAAAGAGGCAAAAGTTACGAATGATTCGTTTTAGGCGGCGATGAAGTTGAATTGTAGTTATAATTATAGTTATATTGTAGTACTAAATTAGATTAAATAGCTTTGGACCTTGGTAGAGGAAATTGATCAAAGCTCTTTGATGGATTAAGGCGTTTGCTTTCAGAACGTTTTTGATAAATAACAGTAAAAATTCTGAATGAGAGCCATGAAAGAGTTCCTTTAAAAGTTAAGAAATGAGACCCAATACTCAAAATGCAACAGAAAGTAGTACTTCCAGATCTTGAATGCTCGAATTTGGATTCGTTTACAATATACCGGATTCAACCAACTGCGCTGGCCCGGTCACGTCCTGAGGTTCGGTGACTCCCGCCTCTCAGAGCAGGTTCTCTACGGTCAATTTTGTACTAGAACAAGGGCTAGAGCTGGGGGTCAGAGAAAACAATACACGGACACTCTTAATGGCCTTTCTCAAGGCATGCGAAATCTTGTGAAGATGAGTGGAAGGATCTTGCCCGCGACACTCACAGATCTGTCTGTAGAAGGGCCGTACGTGAGTGTGTAACACGATTCTAGTTGACTAGGCGGGGCGAGCAACGGACCCACATGCAACTGACAACATCTGCAACGTGTGCGGGATGCCTTGCGCCTCTCGGAATGGCGCCTCGTCAATCACTTTGGGGTGCATAGGACTTGAATAGCTCTTTTCACAGTTTCTGAAAAGTAACCAAGCCTTTGTCTGGCACCGAAACGAACGTCGACCTTGCATGGTTAGAGATGTGAAACTGGTATAATAATAACACTGATTTATTTTATGGCTGAGTAAATTCACCTGCTGTGATTGGCGAATTCGAGGTCCTCGAATTACGTACGGAGCTAGTTATGGACCTCTCGGAAAGATGTGTTTGTTTTGTTTTGCTTCGCAGCAAAATCGTACGAAATGACTGAGAATATTATTCAACTAGAAAGTCCATAATTATGACGACTACATTGTCAGTGTATAACACTTGCGTAATTTCGAATTTAAACATTTTCCAGAAGTAAACATGAACATGAAAACTCACAATGACTAGTAGAGATTTGTCAGTTTCTGCAAAGACAAACAGGCTAAATTACTACATAATTATAAGCAACAAGATACCTGGCAAGCTTCTTTGTCTCTATTTTTCCCGCTCCAAAGAAGTGCTGAATAAATAAACTCGAGATAGAAACCTCTTGACAATCGTGTGCAATTAATGCTATGCTGGCACAAAGCACTCGTTTGTTGGAATGCTTTGAAAAGATTACTGAGCAGACAAAGCCTTCTTTACTGTCACAAATTAATCGAAATCTAAAGAAATGATAAAACATAAATGTTATCCGAAAAGGAAATTAACTGATAAAGCCTTTGTTTAATCCGAAAAACCACTTTATTACAGTCCAAATCGCGCTCAACTTTAATTCAGCTTCGGTAAACAAAACGATCGACAACGAATTCCTTTAGTCGAATATATTTTGTTCATTAAATTGCCTTGATTGAGATAAAGCTTGACAAAACTGATAAACTAGTAGTATAGTAGGTATGGAATTACTCTTATTTTTTGCGCGCCATTGCGGAGCCTGCATAAATTATCTTTGGATGACGTCATAGCTCATGAATAGAATGCGGAGCCGGTGTGGAGGAATAAATTATTGCTTTTGTTTTCCAGACTCATGAATAAAATGCTAATCCTTTATGCTAATAAGTTAACGGTTTTGGCGCCAAATGCAACAAGGTAATATTTTGGCTTGATTTATTTTATTTTGCTATTTTCCCAACTCTGCTTTACCAAAAGAAAACCAAGAGTAGGTTTTGGCGGAATTTCTACGCTTGACTGATCATGTTTATTTTTCTGTTGTTTTCTGACGGATTTTATTTTTCAACCACCCAAACTGTACAGAAGGATTCTTGTTTCGGTTTCTAACATCAAGGTTTTAGTTTTTGTTCCTTCCATTTCCTTTATTTGTTAGGAAATTTAACAAATACCGGAATTGTGCAAATCATTGCTTTAACTAATTGGTATGCAAGTTTCAACTTTTCAGTTCGTTGAGATTTTTTATTATGATCTTGTACCATATGAAAATCCCTATTTTACAGTTTTTGTTGATATCTATCTATCTAGGAGAAAAAAAGTGCCGGTGGAGAAGAAGGGCATGCGGAAGAGGAGGAGGATGGTGTGGAGGAGGAGGAGGAGGGTATGGAGGAGGAGGAGGATGGTATGGAGGAGGAGGAGGATGGTATGGAGGAGGAGGAGGATGGTATGGAGGAGGAGGAGGAGGGTATGTGGAGGAGGAGAAGGGCATGCGGAAGAGGAGGAGGATGGTATGGAGGAGGAGGAGGAGGGTATGTGGAGGAGGAGGAGGGTTTGGTGGTGATGGTGAAGTGTGTGTGTAAGTGTACACACGCCCTCCTCCCCATACGCTCCTCCTTCTCTTCCTCAAACCCTCCTCCTCATGCCCTCCTCCTCCTCATGCCCTCCTTCTCAAACCTTTCTCCTCCTCCTCCTCACACCCTCCTCCTCCTCCTTCTCAAACCCTACTCCTCCTCCTCTCCCTCCTCCTGCTCCACCACATTTTTTCTCTTAGATAGATAGATAGATTATATTAAAAGAAAAAAAGTACTTGTCTCAAGTACGATCTATTATCTATTTACTATTAAAATACAAATAATTGCTATTATAATCAAATTAAAAAGATACGTTTTGAGCTGTTTTTTTAAAAATAACTATATAAGATGACTTTCGAAGGCTGTAGGGCAGGCTGTTCCATAGTTTAGGTGCACAGACGGAGAAGGATCTGTCTCCATAAGTCTTGTAGTTGGAACCAGGTACAAGCAGATGTTCATTTGAAACATAGCAAAGACGGTGAGTAAATTTGCGATGATATTAGAGACTCGACAGATAGATGGGGCAGAGTTCATTTAGGGATTTATAGAACAGGAGGAGGATCTTGAAGATAATTCGGTAGTGAATGGGAAGCCAGTGTAGCTGAGTCAAAACAGGTATGATGTGGTCATATCTCTGAGAGAGAGTAACAATTCGAGCAGCAGAGTTCTGGACTGATTGTAATTTCCGAAGAAGCGACTTGGGTAGGCCGTACAAAAGAGAATTGCAGTAATCCAGCTTTGAGGTGACAAAGGCGTGAATAAGAACCTCTACAGAGTTTTTTGTTAGATATTTGCGGATTCTGAGAATATTTCTGAGGCGAAAGAAGGATGACCTTCAGACTTGCTTAATATGTTCTTCAAAGGATAGGGTTTCGCCAAAAATGACACCGAGGTTAGTGGCAGAACTAGAGAAAGGAATCAGTTCGTTTCCAACTTGAATGTGGTAAAGTGGAGGACGAGGACAGAACTTCGTGTGTATAACGGACAAAATGGTTTTATCTTGATTGAGACCATTAAGGATCATTCATCCGTATATATCAGAAATGCAATCTTCAATACGGCTCTTCACTAAATCAAGGTCACTGTCAGCTTCAAACGAGACATACACTTGAGTATCGTAGGCGTAGATACGATAACTTAGGTTATGGCGTTTTATCATATCGGCAATAGAGGCTGTGTACAGCAAGTATAGGATTGGTCCAAGAACAGAACCCTGAGGGATGCCAGTTTTCAATAAGATTTCCCCCATTTTATTCATGAGCTATGACGTAATCCTAAGATAATTGTGCAGGCTTCGCAATGGCTTCCAAAAAGGGCTAATTCCGCTCACTCTATACTACTTATACTATATAAGAACGTTTTACAAGTATTCAATTGTAATAAATGGCAAATATCCTAACCTTGTTTCCAACTGAATACTGATTTGTCGTTTCAGTCCAATTACCTGTAAAAGTCCTCCCTGAGTCTAAACAACCCCATCAAATGAAAAGAGTCAAACAACTGCTGATAAAACATATTCAATACGACGAACCAAAATAAAAACAGCCATTCCACTCGAACTTTGCTGGTCGAATAAACAGGCAGCCAACACCGCGACGTGCGCAGCGACGTGTTACACTAAAAGGGCGCGCTTTTTGAGGTACACAATCCAACAAGAGTAAGTATGTCAACGTCATTCTCCCGTACAAAAAGGACAAGGGAACCATATAATAAATATCTTATTAACCTCGTTGCTCGGTCCGTACCGTAAGTTTGCTCCAATCTCGTTTTTTCCGTGAGAATGGAGCAAAAGTCGGGTCCGTATCTTACGGTACGGACCGAGCAATGAGGTTATTAAGAGGTATTTATATGTCAAAGTTGTGGAGGTTTGCATTCATGCCAAGTCAACCTTCGCCTTCATACCAGAAGAGGCTTGGTTACTTTTCAAGACCTGCGAAAGGTCTACTCCGTAACTGGCAATCCTACTCGATTCTTGTGATCCCATACAGATGATGATGACACCGGGTAGGATTTCGTGCTGACTCACAAACCGTTTCGTTACACAACGTGAAACAGAAGTCGTTTCTCGCGGTACAAAAACCTACCCAAAATGTCAAATATTATTTTAGGAAGCGTTACATCTCACGTTCGAAACGGCACGAAAAGTTTGCAGGAAAAATTGTTCCAAGTGTAAACAGAAGGCCTATCCGCTATGGTTTTTACGACGGCACGAAACCTATCCGGTATAGTGTAAACAGAAGGCCTATCAGTTATGGTTTTTATGGCGGCACGAAAGTTATCCGGTATAGTGTTAACAGAAGGCCTATCCGCTATGGTTTTTGCGACGGCACGAAAGCTACCAGGTATATTGTAAACAGAAGGTATATCCGCTATGGTTTGTATAACGGTACGAAAGCTATCCGGTATAGTGTAAACAGAAGGCCTATCAGTTATGGTTTTTATGGCGGCACGAAAGTTATCCGGTATAGTGTTAACAGAAGGCCTATCCGTTATTGTTTTTACGACGGCACGAAAGTTATCCGGTATAGTGTAAAGAAGGCCTATCCGCTATGTTTTTTACGACGGCACGAAAGTTATCCGGTATAGTGTAAACAGAAGGCCTATCCGCTATGGTTTTTACGGCGGCGCGAAAGCTACCAGGTATAGTGTAAACAGAAGGCCTATTTGTTATGGTTTTTATGAAAGCACGAAAGTTATCCGTTATGGTGTAAACAGAAGGCTTATCCGTTATGGTTTTTACAACGGCACGAAGGTTATCCGGTAAAATGTAAATAGAAGGCCTATCCGCTATGGCACGAAGGCTATTCAGTATGGTATAAAGGAAGCCTTACTTTCCATGGTATGGCTTCCAAAGCAGCCGCCTCATCTCGTCTCATTTGCGCAGTGGGACCCTCGGAAACTGGACATCTGCAATCATGTGGTTACGCATACAACTGGAGCCTCCACAAAATAAAATTCCATTAAAAAACTAGAACCAATTAATTGGCAGGAAAGAAAACGTTATCAGCTGGAAATTGCTGAAGTAACAGGACCTGTCCGATTTCAGAGGACCCCACTGCGCGAAGGAGATGAGGCGGTGCTTCGGAGGCTAGCCATAGTATAGATATAGTCTGCATGTTATAATGTATATTATATTATGTTATAGTGAAGTATTATGTAGTCAATACTGATTTAATGAAGGGCAACCAATACGTACACTGAGATTTCTGTGGAGTGGCATCTGATTACTTAGAACAGATTGTTAATTAACACTTTTATTATACGACATGGTATTTTAGAGTACAAACACGTACCAAAATATGAGACGTTACTACACTGTTTAGAAACCGGTTTGACCGGTTCAGTGGTTGTCAGTTACTACCTTGATAGTTTATCCGAGGTTTACTTTGACAAAAATTGCCTCTTGTGTCATACAATGAACAAATTATTCAACGGAAAGTTAAACCGTCTAAAGTCTGGAAAAAATAAGAGTAGCTCGTAAAAATAACCAGCCGTATTATACAACTTTCTGTGCTAATAACCTATATTTATCTCCAAACATTTATTTTAAGCCAAATTTTTGATTTCATACATCTCCCTATTCCATTGTCTTGTTCATGCTATTGCTTTTTGATCTTAGATATTGCTGTCGGGGCATTCGGATCTGAAAATACATTTCTATTCAGGTAAAGTATTTGTATACTGAAGTCGACGCCAAAAGGTTGACAGTACACTGTACACAAGACCAAGACATCAAAATTTAAATTTAACTTGCAGTCATTATTCGAATGCAAGGTTTCTCAAAAGGGAGACAAACTCAGTTGAACTCCGTTGGAAAGTACTCGCAGTAGCAAAACTTCCACTTATTTCTATTATGTAGCATTTAAATGTCATAAATGGTTCTTTCTTTCCTCCAAGCATCCAAAAGATATCTTATTCTGAAACACACGAGAGCTGATAATCGATTTCTTCAAATTTGGGCCAAAGCTGGTTTGTAACGAAAAAAATTTCCGTTTTGCAATTCAGTTAATTATATGCAGCAGTCGTGCATAAAATAAGAATACAAAAGAAGATCACCAACACTGAATTTCCTTCCTTTTGCTTTTAGTTTCTGTGCTTTCTTCGTTCTTACTTCTAAATCTTGTATAATAAGTATTGTTTCATTATTTTCTACCATCTACTTGTTCGAACGTGTACAACCGTGCGTTTGGATACTGAATTGTGTTGTTTTATTACATGGTTCAAATCTCAGTATTTTCGGCTTTAATAAACTCTAAAAAATGAATGACGCGGAAAATAAAGAATCTAAGACACAGTTTTACTAATCAACTGTACTAAATTTAATAATGTAAATGCAACTGACGGCAAAAAACGAAATTTGGCAGAATTGGGACCTCCTGAAGGAAAGGCGCTGGCTCAGAAACGACTCTCTTAATTTTGATATCAATCACGGTTTTTAAACAAGTATTATAGCGATTATTTTGGAAATTGTATTAGCTTTCCAGTTTTAGGCTTATTGGTACTTGACTGACATTAATGGGGCTTTTGTATGATATCTGAATGATTGAATTGATGTTTAAACTGAGGCTGCTACAGTTATTTCAGATTTGAAATATTCATTGACAACACACGAAGACGATTTGACATTTTATGTCTAAGTTCCCTTAATTCTTTTTAAACCCATGCAATTAGGTATTACGTATACACTTATTTTTGTCTGTTTTATTGTATTTTTATGTTGATACCATGAATTTGGATTTTTCAACTTTTGTGTATTTTCCATTCGAGTATTTTAATAATTGTCGTTGTCATTATCATTAACAATGATAATTAACATTATCATTATCATCATCATTATTATGATGATGATCATCCTGTTAATGACTGAAGTTGATCTCAGATTTTACCAACACAATTAACAGAAGTCAACAAAACTTATGATGGAAGAAGACATATATTCTAATAAGAAAATCAAACATGATGACTATCACGGTGAACCAGTTTTGACCATAATACTCATGCTGACTGTTCGTTTTGAATTTGTCGCTCTCAGGACAAGACGAATTATAGATGTGGAAGCTCGGATGGATCTGAGTACTGATCAGATTGTGTTGGATAACAATGACACTCTCTGTGTGGAACCTATCAACAATCAAAAATATAAATGGTAAGATAGCAGAGTGAGTTTTTAAAAGAAATATAAATATAAGCTCCTAGCACAAACACATTCTGTTTTAAGTTGAAACATGTTTACGGATCGCAAGTCAAATTGACCCTTTTAACTGGTTAATTAAATGATGGCTATAATATTGATTATAAACTGCAGGAGAATCATAAATACGATTTAACAGCAATGTCAAAAACACTAAAAGTCCCATATTCATAACCACCACCACCCCCCCGCCCCTCTCCCCCCTCCCCCTCTTTATAAGCCTCTTTATAAAAACTGCTAAAGTTTGGTCACATTATACAGCGTTTGGAGTAGGAATTATTAGCTTCTGGATGATTTCCAAGCGATGAACACTGTCATCAAAGTTAAAAGAATGATGCTTAAGAATACTGGTAACTGTAGCCCAGTGTCCGAATGCTGAGCAGTGACAGCAGTAAAAGTGTTTTACAGCTATTTTAAAGAATATTGGACATCTGCAAATCGTTATATCAACATGATTTGGGGGAGCCTTGCCTCTCGTTCTGCATGCCATCCTTCGTTCTGTACACAGAGCAAAGGAAACCAGCAAAACACCAAATAAACCAGTTTAATAAGGTCGGTCAAAACCAGCTGAGCCCAATATAAGAACTCTTATCTCCCAGAATACTAGGTGTACAATAAAACCATGAAGAATATCTTTAGATTTAAATTGGTTATTTCCTGCCTCGTCATTAGACGAGTTGAACTTTTTTGACTGGTCAGGTGTTTCTGATATTCGCTTTCAATTAGGCACAAAGATCTGGAATGCAATTATGAATTCTTTAATATACTATCCCAGTCTTTTATTTAAAGAACTTATTTGGAAAAGTATTACTTTACATCGGTTTATCAACTCATCGTTCTTTTGTTTCAAGGCAACGTTTTCTGCCTCCTTTACCTTTGGCATTTACTTTAAATAAAAGAATATTTATTTCTAGATTGTTGCCTTCACCAATTGGTCTTTATGTTTGTTTTGGTTTCTGGACGTGGTCTATTTTATGAGTCAGTGAGTCACGAGTCATGAGTCAATGAGTCAAGTGGGAAAAAATGGTAATGCATTTATTTCGGGTAACTGTCAAATGTATACACAGAGAGGGTAATTATTGTACGTTCTTCAGACCAATGACGGTTTGGCCTCGGTCAGTCTCTCCCCACGGGCGATGGGAAACGTTTGTTACGAGTCGAGTATCGCCGAGACGTTTCAGTGACACAAAATAACTCAAACTTTTGTTGATTTGTACTCACGGAGTCCTATTTCCCATATTAACTTTTCCTGCAAGCCGCAATCGGATATTTTGCGTTTGTTTTGAAGTGAATTTTCTCTCGCAACTCGAGCCGCCATTTTCCTTTCGTTGTTAACTTAGCCCCAGGCCGCGTAAAACAAACCTGCGCCGCGCAGCACGTTTGAAGAATGGACCTCTTTCATGCAGCCAAGCCGTACAATTATCCTATGAAGAGAAAATGGCGGCTTGAGTTGCGAATTGCAAGTAAATTACCCGTTACCACTGGACTGAGCAGTGATATTTAAATCATGCGGATTACGACACATTGCTGAATACCCCAAAAGGATGATTATATTCACCAAGGTTTCTGGTGTAGAGTGTGAATTGCAGGATAAATTGTTCCAAACCTGTTCAACGGAAAAGTTGAATTTCTCCTAATGACGCGGAATGATACATTCAGATCAAAAGCCAGATAGATTTTTGTATGTTCTGCGACACTTTTAGTTCAAAATTTGCTCAGTGGCGAAATGACATGAAATTATGGACACGTGTGACCCTCTCATGTAAGTATAATATAGCGACGGGGCAGATTTATGCCTTTTTTAAAACCAAATTTAACTTACATTTATAACCAGGAAACAAAATTTCCGTCGTGATTCCCGCGACTTGCTGCCTACTGAGCCAGCGGTCTACTGTCTAGCATGAATGACTCATGACTCATTGGCTCATTAAAAAGTTACACTCGTGTTTCTGTATTTGCTGTCGTGTAGCCGACCATGATATATAATTTTACTTCGCCATAATTGAGGTTGCCCAGTTTTGAATATTTGTATTAGTTTATATTGGTTTAGATGAAAACAACTTGGAATCTTTATCTTTATTATCTTGTTTTAACTATAATCGTAAAGCATTTATTGATTGACCTCAAAGGCTTTGCTTAAAATAAAATTAATTAGTTTTTATGTAATTTATAACTCAATGGATCGAACAAAAACATTCTTGTTGCTGTTGCTCTTCTGCAGTATCAACATAACACTGGAGTTTAATTTCGAAGACAAAGAGGCCTCCAATCCAAAAGGTATGTCTAGTCTTTTATAAATTCAAAGTCTTTGGCTTGCAATATCCGAAAAGCAATTTCGGCCTGAACAAGTACTATGCTATATCTTCTCATAAACAGAACTTATTTCAGCCAGTAATACTTTCCTCAAACAACCTTTGAAACAAACCGCGTCGGAAACTTAAAACTGTCCCCAATATACATAAGGCCCGATCCAAACGCCGCTCCACTCATGTGCCGAACCTAACTGATGAGTTAAGTACGGCAGAAGAGCGGCGTT
>JANSTQ010151088.1:0-10546 GCA_026167885.1 Bergia puertoricense
CCCTCCTCCCTTCCCAGATGAAAAGCTGCCTACGGGCCTGCAAGAGGAAAGTTTTTCAAAAATCTTTTAATTTCTATACCTGACAAACAAGCTGTCACCGTGGAGCACAATAGTGATGACAAAAGCTGAGATAAAACACATTGTACCAGTTTTGAATCTCGCTCAATTTGGAAGAAGTTTTCGGACTGGTCGTCATTAATGCCAGGGAGGGGGCCGGAAGATATTTTACAGGTCTTCCTATTTTTTTCGTAGCCCCTCATCTATGCTTATAATGTAAGTATACAAGAGCTAAAAAAATCTGAGTCCAGTGGTGGGAACTGGCATAAATGTTAGGAAGCATTGTGGTCTGAGTGGTAAGCATGGCAACTTGACACCAAGAGATGTAAAGCCTGCCAAGACAACAGTTGCCTTTGTGTCGTCAATTGTGAATAAAGTTAGTTCATTTGTGGCTGAGCTGAAAGATAGAAAGACAAATATCTTTAAAGTCAACCACACTGTGAAACCATACAAGGCAAATGAACTGCTTTTTCTTGAGCAAACATTAAACAGGCTTTGGGAATTGAATAATTGTTTATAAAGATCAGGGACGACATATATGAAACCGGGCGTCGACAAAGTGTGGACCCCCATTTGGACTCCCTTTTGGACCCCCTTTTGGACCGATTTTTTCTAATTTTATAAAATTTTATAAAATACCTTGAATCAAAGCACGATGTCGAGAAGTATATTGCAAAAAAGAACAATCAAATAGAAGAGCATAGGAAAAGATGGGGTTGTGTTTATAAATATTTTCACTGAATCAAAAGTCCAACTGTCTCTAGCTCATAAATACAAACTGTGTTGTAATATTTCATTTTTTTCTTTTTTTTTTCTTTTCTTGTAATGTATTGTATATTGTTTGTTTTTTTAAAAAAAACAAATGTTGTAAGAAATGTATAGCAGTTGCAGTGTGATACAATAAAATTGATTTTTAAAAAAACTGTGTTCGAATCACATGGAGAGAGTGGTGCATACACAGATGAGTGTAGATTTAGACCAGTCGGGTTTAGGCGTGATCACAACACTGCACAAGCTATTGGACAGTTTAAAAACAACAGGGTCCTAGAGGCTATAGACGGGGGTAAAGTCACTGGTTTACTATTTGTCGACATCTCCAAAGCATTTGACTCCATAAATCATAAAGTGCTCCTTGGGAAGCTTGAACACATGGGACTGTCTAAAAGAGCTTTGAGGTGGTTTGCGTCTTATCTTACTGACAGACGACAAAGTGTGTGGATAAATGGGGAGACGTCGGAGACTCACCAAATTGCCCCAGGTGTCCCTCAAGGGAGTATTTTAGGACCACTGCTATTCAATATTTATATTAATAGCTTACCAAAAGCCGTGGAGAAAAGCCGGTTGATTTTGTACGCAGACGACGCCCTTTTGGTTTTTTTTTCTGCGTCGGACCCCCTTGAACTTCAAGATGCCTTTGGACGTGACTACAGTCTGATCTCGGAATGGTACACTGACAACAGATTGACTCTGAATGTTAAGAAGACCAAGTTATTGCTAGCAAGAAGCAAAACAATGTTGTCTAAATTTGACAACTCGGAGTTCATATCAGATGGCGGCCAAATAAATCGCGTACAGTCTTTCAAATACCTCGGAGTAACAGTTGATGAAAAGTGGAGCTGGAAGTGTCACATTTTAACCCTGTTACGTAAACTAGGCCATCGATTGTCGGTATTTAACCGGATTTCACACATGCTTGACAGGAGAACTCGCATAGCGTATTTTAACGGTCTAGTGCTTCCACACTGTGACTATGCGGACACCGTTTGGGGAGATGAACCTGATTTAAAATCAGAAATGGAGCAACTGCAGGCATTCCAAAATCGTTTTGCAAAGAAGATTGATGGAGGCAAAAAATCGTCTGCTGAAGCCCTAGCTTCACTCAAGTGGATCCCATTGGCTAGGCGAGATCAGAGAATGTTATACATTTTAATTAATTATGTTTTAGGTTCTTCTGTTTAGAATAACCCGACCAAGCAGTTTTCTAACTTTATGACTTTCGATATTCCCGAAAAAAGTAGAAACCAGAAGCTTAATTAATCAAATAGTAATTCCGTATCGAAAACAGTTTGTATTATTTTCACTTCAAAAACATTATATCCTGCTTTCATATTTTTTTTATAAAGTATAACTATTTCATATTTTTTGTATTTATAAATATTTTTTTCATTTTCCCATTTTTAATTTCCCATTCCCCATTCCCCATTCCTCGTTTTAGTAACATCCAGGGTGAGGAATTTGAATGGAAGTCTTTGTCTATGATTAGAGGTCATTAAACGGTGGGAGAACCAATGAGATTGAGGATTTGCACGATCAATTTATGCTTATTTGGATTATTCTTTGGTTTATCAAATAGAGAACTTTGTTCTTAACACTTACCGTTTTCTGATATACATGGTATGAAATCCTTGTAGTGTTAGCATGTTGTGTGTATTTAAATGTTTTGCTATGAGCTAGCTAAATACTTGTAGATGGCATAACCCAGCTATTGCGTGTAGATTAAATAGATCACCTGAATGATAGTTCGCCCTGCTATCTCTGATTTTCTCGCACAAAACATTAAAACCTGTTGCAGGCGACCAGTGACTCCAAATATGACGCAAACTGACGTCGAAAAAAAGTAGGAAACACGGGAGTGACAAAATCGTGATATAAAGAAGACAGAAGTTGAATATTCGTGGTCAGAAAAGGACCATATCGAAAATTTAGAGTACCCTACTCGAGCATCGTTCATTGGATGTGCATTCTGGTATACCTTCGCGATTTGACTAATTGACTATTCACTTTAACGTGATGTTTTTCTTTGGTTCATCGTAACTGAACCGCGATGACGGTTGCTTCAGTGACGGATTTGGAGGGGGGAGCACCGGGAGCCGGTGCCTTCCTTCTCCCCCCTCCCCCCGAAGCAGATTTTTTAAAATTTTCTTTGTGAAGTACTTCACAATTGTAAGGCCAGAAAAAAGAGTTTTTTACAAGAGAACAGAGACACTTTGTGCTGTCCCAAGTTTCAGAAATATCTCCGTCGCAGCCGTTCTTTGGCGTCGGTCCCTATTGTGCTTCCATTCCCCTCTCAGTCCCTCCAAAGACTAGTCAGCTCTGGAACGGAAGGAGAGTAAGAGATGACTTGTTAGCTGAAGGAACTGTGCTTAACATATTTACCCAGCAAACGTTTGAACTCCTACTGAAATGACATGGCAATCAAATTAAAGCTTTTTTTAAAACATGTTCTCGGCTGAACTTTAAAAGGTTCAATAAAGCAGGCCCTGCATGCAAAAAATCTCGATTTCTGAACGACTTGCACTTAGTTGGAAGGACAAGCACCAGATCAAACGATCTGCGGTGATATTAGGTTTGAGTCCAGGTAATGTAATTTTGAGATAATTGTATATATCGTATTTATATAAGTTCTGGTATCTCTTATTAGGTTAAAGGGATCCTTGCCTGAAAAATAATTTTCCTTTCAAATAAAACTTTAACATTACCTAATGGCAGTTAAAAATCGATAATTCTGTTAATGGAGCTAACGCCAAGCAATTTAGTTTCCTGATTTTGAATTTCCTGCGTGTTGCCTTCTTGAATTGTGACGTATTTTAGTTGCAGTGCCAAGCTCAACTCTGGGAGAATACAGTGATAGTGAACGCTGAATAGATGGATGGGTTAATGACAACCTCTTAGTGTTTTGTAATTGGATTCAGAGTATAGAAAGACAGTTAATGTTAAGGTTTTTAAATACAGGTGGCATCGTAGTTAGTTTTTGTTTTAGTTTCAATTGTACTTCTTGAAGAAACTAACTTGGTCACAGTTATGTCTAACTGAAAAAACTTTTTTTTCTTTATATTGTTTTGTCTCCAAAATGTATTAATTTCAAACTCTCTTGCTGCAGAGGGAACGTGTGCAGGAGGTAAAGCAACTGAGCACATCCTGGTTTAGCGCCGCCTTATTACAGTATCACACTCCCTATCATTAACATGCAACCTTCTGGTTTTTCATTTGCAACACCTTTGACTCTTAAAGTAGTGCTTCCAAGTGCACCAGAAAAAGATGAAAACATAGTTTTGCATGGATCCTACCAATATGATAGCAAGAAGAACAAGAACAAGAAAAAAGAAGCTTGTCAATTGAAATTGATCACTTTTCGTGGCTGATGATTTTGTTCAGCAAAATCATAATTCGACCAAAGGCTATTCATTTCGAGTTTGAAGCTCATCTCATTCCGTTATCACATCACATTGTTCGCCAAGAAAGAGGCAACTTCATCTCTAATCACGACGTTTGGCGTGGTCTTCTCGAGTGAAAATCTCTATCAGGAGCCCGGTTTGAGGGACACGATGAAGACGCAAGCGCTGCCCTTTTGAACGAAGGCTTTGAGGGGGTCGCCAACCATGAAGGTCATTACACCTACCAAGGACAAGAACTTGAAGTGACCTTGGATTTAGAACCTGACTTTAAGTTTCATCGACGAGAAGATGAACCCCGAAAGAAGCTAACCGTTGACGCAATTCAGTGGTGGAGCAATGGAGAGCATGTGCGTTTTGTGGTCCAGGGAACGGATACCAAACAACCAGTGAAAGGCAACATATTGGTGGAAACTTCGGATGATAATATCCAGTTCAGAGCTCCCTTTAGCTGTGTCGGTAAGACTTAACTTTTTTACAACATAATTTATATTATTCTGATTGAAAATATTTTTAAATAGCCAGTCCCAGTAGCATGTCTCTAATGAATAGACTAAAAGCGTATACCTCGCTCTTTAAAAGAATAACAATATTTCAATTATGATGATAGTGTTAGCCTTTGCTGTAATCCTACGTTTCCGCATTTTTTGGACGTTTTTGCAGTGATTTGTATGGATTCTCTATTCTTGCAATACCATTTTTTTAATATACCGGTATTCTTTGAAGATAACAGAGAAAATCTAAGAGAAAAGCAGCGAGAACTCCCGAGTAACTCAGGTTTTGCAAGCCCATGCAGTAAGCAAACGTGTCCGGAAAAGTGCACAAATAGTATATGGAACTCGTGCGTTTTTGGCTAAATGTGATTATAATCTAGTCATTAGAGTGACTTTAAATGAAGTTTTACACCTATTTTATAGTGAATGTTAAAGCTCATGTTTAAGTGTAAACCGGGTTGGGGAAAAGGGAAATTAATTTTGCATTCCTCATATTATGATAATCTCGTGTGTGAATAAAAACAACACTGTTATGAGTTGACTACTTCTAAAATCATAAAGTAAGCTATTTTCCTTTTTTGTTTTCATATCAAATTGATCACTTCCATGTTGCTATCAGTTTTAATTTAGATTTTTTCGCGTATTTTCAGTTTTGATCTCACCTTTTTCACTTCTGTGACTTAGTCAAATCAAACTGAAGCGCTTCCCGCCAAGAATTTCAAAATTATGTTTGTATGAAAACCAAAAATGCAATGTAATGTCCCAAGAACTCTAGGATTTTTCTAAAATAGTTTATGAATTCGAATTTCATGCCAAACATTTACAACTCTTTTCTACCCGTAACACTCAGGTATAAACTGCCTGAACTGTGACTTTTAAAATTCTCATCGATTTCAATTTTCCGTCCCATATTTTTAAACTGCTGCTCCTGTAGGCGAAAACGATAACTATAGGGAATGGAGCAAGTTTCTTCAATGGCTCAGAACTGAAAAATCTGAAAGTGTAGTGCAACAATTAAATGCTGGAAAAAGTTGGCCTAATTTCACGCCAAGCACAACTTGAAGAAATTGACGAACCTACCAGGAAAAGTATAAGAATACTAACTCAAATGATGTAGTCACCATGTGTCAACAGATCAGACACTACAAATGATAAGACGGTTTCTCCCCGCCGGCACTACAGGTACAAAATAGGATTGTACAGATTACTTCGGCTAAAAGTTTTAGAATTTACAAAGAATAAAAGGATTTGAACTATGAACTTGGCCACGGTTTGGCGTGTTGTAAAATGGAAGAGAAAAAATGATGGTCTTAGGGGATTACCAAGCTGGCAGTAAATAGGTACAAACCGATTATGCTTAAAGCCTGTTTGAAGGCTGCCTGTACCTCTGATGCGCCGAGTGCCGAAGTGAGAGAGGTACGGTTACAACGCGCTTACAGAACTTCAAGTGAAGTTGCAAAAATGGGATTTGGACGATATATCGAATGAGCAGGTAGCCACTTGGGAATGAACATGTGACCACTTGGGAATGGGAAGTTAGCCGATTGGGAATGGCCAGGTAGCCACTTGGGAATGAACATGTGGCCGCTTGGGAATGGGCAGGTAGCCGCTTGGGAATGGGCAGTTGGCTGCTTGGGAATGGGCAGTTGGCTGCTTGGAAATGGGCAGGTAGCCGCTTGGAAATGGGCAGGTAGCCGCTTGGGAATGGGCAGGTAGCCGCTTGGGAATGGGCAGTTGGCTGCTTGGGAATGGGCAGTTAGCCGCTTGGGAATGGCCAGGTAGCCGCTTGGGAATGGCCAGGTGGCCACTTGGGAATGGGCAGGTGGCCACTTGGGAATGGGCAGGTGGCCACTTGGGAATGGGCAGGTGGCCACTTGGGAATGGGCAGGTGGCCGCTTGGCAATGGGTAGGTGGCCGCTTGGTAGGGATACGCCCTAAATTAACATTGGCCGTAATGCAATGCATCTAACGAGTTAAGAAGGAATTTCGACGGCCATTTATGTGCTTGCATTACATATATAGTATCACTGTATTTTGATATACACTCTTGAATTTAGCTCTTGCTTCAGTTTGTCTCTTATAGATCGGGGAAGAAGCCATATGAAGTTCTTCCTGATCATTTGATTGAGGTTAAACAAAAATAAATTACTCGTAAAGACCGCGCGAAGGTTGCTTTTTCTTACGTTTAATGTTGCAATTTACAGTAACGTACTATAAATATATTCGGGACTTTAACAACTGGTCAATTCAAATAAAGAGCCGGTTTAAATGGACGTTTGGCAATACTGTATAGAGTTTTAAAATGTTCAAGACTTGGGTGAGCTCTTATCTTGTTCGATCAATTCGTCACAGTCAAACTTAAAGGAAATTCTCACGAGTCGGCAAATACTATATATAAAACTCGAATATGTTGCTGAACTCTGTTTTTGATCCGCACACGATCTTCAGCTTGTCCTCTCTGCGAGACTGTCCCTACCACAAACCTTGGATTTTTACTTTCGGGTTGGGCACCTTGCATGGAACCAAGAGTCCTGTTCGCGCCTTTCCCCATTGGGTCTCTTACCAATTTTCTTTTTCGGCGTTGTATTTTGTTTTTGTTGTTGTATTCCTGTAAGATGTTTCAATAAAGCCGACAAAAAAAGACTTCTACTGATATGCCAAAAAACGACAAAATGTTTACAAAAATGAACGCGCACTTTATGTATTTATTGCACCTCCTTTTACTATTATTCAGATTTGTCAATTACTTTGATTCTTTCGGTATGACAGAATAATTTCTTCTTTTCCTGGAGCTTTTTTCCCAATAATTAGTAATGGGTTTCCCTTCATCTCTTCACTTTTCTTTGGGATGAGTTGGTACTAAAAGTGGTACATCAATAAATATTTTTTGAAGATTCAAGCCTTTTCTTATGAAGTAAAGCGAAGGTTTCTCGTGGACTGTCAGTTGTTACAGTGTTAAGTTCTTTCTTCTTTTGTTGGGTCGGTTTCTTTAGGAACAACGGAGTTATAGTGTTCACCCAGGCCAAAGGCGTGTCTGTGATACCTGTGACAACAATTGAAACAACCACTCAAACACCAAAGAAAAATCCATAAATTTATGTTGGACGAAATTGCAAAACAAGGTACCCAAACTAGTGGTGTGTTAATGATATCTGTGGTCATAAACTGTCAGTCATACAAAACTGCTTAACACTAATGATAACCACAAAGTAACAGTAGTCTGGTCTCTTAGTTTTGAAAGGAAAAAATCCAAGGACACAAAGAGCAGTTCGCCGAGTAAACGTTCACACACGCGTATGAGTGAGTGTACGTGTGTAAGATTAAATGCTGAATGCAGCAGGAAAGCAGTTTGTACAGGTGACAACTTGAGTGTTTGTGTAATTTTTAGGTTTTTCTTAACTCAAAATGAAGTTCAAGGTCTCACGGAAATTCTGTGGCAAATTAAACTTGGTGGTTTTCGACAAGACTTTTCTTAAACTCTTAAAATTTTCAAAACTCTTAACAAGCAAATTTTTGGTGCAGTTCAAAAATTTTCAAGGACCTCGAACAAGAATTTTCCAGGCCTGGAACTTGTTTTTTCAAAATCAAGTGCTTTCCAGGATTTTCAAGGGCACTAGGAAACCTGTTAACAATAGTACTGGTACATACAGCCCTGGTACATACTGTCAGCAAACACGCTCAGTTGCTAACATATACTGGATAACAAGTGGCAATGACAGCAGAAACCTAGTATATTAACAACGATTGGTTCTCTCACCGTTTTATAACCGCTGAAACACAAAGATGCGCATGGATGCATGGTAAATGTGTGGTATTATGTGAAAGTAAGTCAGAAGCAGTACCTGCGATGTTATGAACAAAAGTAAGGGTTGAGAGAGTAGAGCTACTGATCAGGTAAATAACTCAACTTACGAGAGCAAGACTGGCTGTTGAGAGCTGTACTCTTCTCCTATTCTTAGTACGGGAGAGTCGGCCTGATATATTTCAACTGGTCGTGACAGCACGTGCGATAAGGCTTGGATCTGCACCAAAACAAAATTTCATTCATTTTACACAACAGACTAATACCAAATGAAATAACATACCTACTCTTTTGCGCAATGGGGAAAGAAACAAGGGGAAGAGGGCGTTCCCTTTCCTTCCCTCTAACCTTTCTGATTTCCCCCTCTTTCCCCAATCGCACTATTAAGACTTGAGAGAAGACATTGCTTGTTGCAGTTTCTATGAAAACAACGAAAATTTTTACGCAAATACAGTTCAATAATAATAATAATAATAACGATCATAGTAATAATTTTAACTATAAAAGTTAACGCTAAGAAATCGACGTTTCGATATCCGCTAGATATCATTTTAAAGATGGAATAAATATGAAGTTAAAAGCTATATGTATATGGCAGTACAGTACAGTACGGTACAAAAGCTAATTATTCAAATACACTAGGGGTATGTCACGGATAAAGGGATAAAAAGGTTATTGAAATACCACGAGCGCCTAATTTTAATACGTCAGACGCCTCTGCATATCTGCCAACTACAAAGCCAGGGGCGGCCAGCTGAACACGTTGCAGGTCGTTTAACTAAATAACCATGCGTGAGGTAACTGACAACATCGTTGTAGTCTATCTTAAGTTTCCTAAGTATACGCAAATGGCGTAACAACTGCATATTTTAGAGTTGGTGTGATCGTTCCTCTTCATGCTCGTTGAAACTCCGGTAGCCCTCTCTAAAGACTGACCGTTAACAGTGAGATCAACTTGGCAGCTGTCGAGCTGTTGAACACGTGCCAGCTGTGCGGCAGAAAAGAGCATGACTTTCGTCTCTTTGGGATTCTGCGCGAGATTCAGTGCCGTAGCCAGACCAAAAAACAAGACGAGGAAAGAAATGTGAATGTCGGAGGAACTGAAAGTCACTTACTCCTCCTACCCCCCACCCCCCCTCCCTTTGCCAAACATTAAAAGACCAAGATGCAACTCTAAAGTCTGGCCGCATTTGTTTCATGCAAACATATACAAAATAATGTTCGAACACATAGTTTCCGTCAGTTGCTTCTGGGAAGTGGCATTTTCTGCATTCACTTTTTCAAATGATGATCTCAATAATAGCCGATATAAGGGCAGGTACCCATATAGCTGTTAGTCACCCCGATATTTTCGAAGAAAGACTCTGGACATCAGAATAGAAGTACGTTTGGATTGCATTAGATAGTTTTATTTGATAACGCATAATTAAAGATATACCATTCTACGATTGAATACAACCATATGGGGATAAAGTAGACTTATTACCAAATCAGCTGTGGAAGATAGTTCACCTTGGGATGCCCTTCTAAAGCCACTCCTACATAGCAGTAGATTAGAAGTGGAATTGAGTGGAAGATAGCTCATCTTAGGATGTCTTCCCAAAGCCACTCCTACCCAGCAGTAGATAGGAAGTGGAATTGAATGGAAGATAGCTCACCTCAGGATGCCCTCCCAAGCCATACAACAGTAGATAGGAAGTAGAATTGAGTGGAAGACAGCTTATCTCAGGCTGCCCTCCCCAAGCCATACAACAGTAGACAGGAAGTAGAAGTGAATGGAAGACAGCTTATCTCAGGCTGCCCTTCCCAAGCCATACAACAGTAAATAGGAAGTGGAAATGACTGGAAGATAGCTCACCTCAGGATGCCCTCCCCAGGCCATACAGCAGTAGTTAGGAAGTGGAATTGAGCGGAAGATACAGTAGCTCACCTTAGGCTACCCTCCCCAAGCCATACAACAGTAAATAGGAAGTGGAAATGACTGGAAGATAGCTCACCTCAGGATGCCCTCCCCAGGCCAT
>JANSTQ010151110.1:0-34155 GCA_026167885.1 Bergia puertoricense
GCACCAGTACTGAAGTTGCTTACTGATTTTTGAAAATCGAGTACAGTTGCTTATAAAGGAGTTGCTTATAAAAAAAATTCGTGTAGTCATGTATATGTACAGACTTGATATAAATAATAAAAATAATCACATCCAAAAAGTAGGCAGTGTCGGCTGTCCAGTCAAAACTACAACATTTACCAGAATTTGATGCAAAAAAAGTACCATTTAAAAACTTGGGGAAGGGTATGCGGTTAAATTGTAGCCTTCCTGGTGACTCTTTATTTCGCAGCGGGATTCTCCCTCTGAAATACGTATCTAAGGCGTCTTCATGCAGGAAAGCTATCTAAAATTGCCGGATCTTTCCGGTATTTCATTTCGTGATATGTCAAAAGTTGAACGCAAAGTGTGCGATAGTTCCGGTCATTATGTACACATAACTCCTGATATAGCGGCAAATATTGACTCGTCTGCCCTATTATGAAAGATGTAAAGAAGTATCCACAGGAAAAAACAAAACTGTATTTTGTAAACATTGAACCGATAATGTAACTATTTCAATTGTCAAATAAGAAACCAATGAAGAAACATAAATTATCAGTTACAAACAGATAGTTTAAGCACTGAATTTTACTTTGAAAAAATGGACTTTTGAGATGGCTACTAATATTGGGAAAATTCTGACCTAAAGTATTATCCAGAAAATAAAGCATTAGAATAATTTTGCATATTGTCGAATATATAGGGTCTGCTCGCACTAGACAAATCATTAGACAAAATTTTGTTTCAGTTTCCAAATTCAAGCACTCATTACACTTGGTTCTTTACATTCAGTTATACACTTGCGGTTTGACAAATAACTTGCGGTCATAAGGACAAAATCTTGTTAAAATGACAAGGCTACAAAAATATTCGGTAGAACTAAACCCGATTTTTGGTCATAATGCAAATAGGCAAAGGTTAAAAACACGTGACTTCATAAAGCGAACGTGTTTGTTTCTTGTATACAACGCCTTTCAGTTCCAGACGTAAATTCAACAGATTTAAAAGAAGAAAAACTGTGATAAAGTCATCAATCTTTCCAATATCGCTCAAATACTTAAGCAAAGAGAATCTGATTATCGTTATGGTTTTTTCCACCTACATTTATAAACAGAATAACAGAGAAAGGCACGAGTTCCTGATCCATGCTGTGAGACGTAGTAACAAGCAATAATAAACATTAGATCAACTGCATTTTAACGAATACAAATGATCAAAAAGGACAATAAAGTACTGGAAAAACGTTTTGCTCTCGGGCCTCATTGTTATTATGTGACGGTGATGATTTTTCTATCAAAGAAGGCGAAGTACGAAAGGATCCGAAAGAGAAATTCACAATTTCTGCTGGCAAACAATTAGCAACTGAGTTTGTTTTTGAAACGAAAAATGTTAGGCAAAGTACTGAAAATTATGATATCACAAGAATTCTGGGTTTTCTGCGTGAACGAGTAAGGGATTATCCATTTTTTCATCAGTGTATACATGTTTTTCAAAATACAAAAATTTGATTATAATACTGTTTAAGCAGTATGGGATTTGAAAATGTTGCTTCATGTACTAACCCCAAGAAAACGGTTACGAAGCATTCGTGAAGGTGTTTTTGATCGTCAATGTGGTGTGAGGCAAGAAAATGATGTGAAACGTATTCAAGGAGTACAGTGTACTGGAGGCGTGCATGGACCGAGAGAGACGATTGCGCCCGCATTGTAAAAACACTTAAAAGCACCTGTATCCCACCAGCAAAATCGAAACTTTTTCGCTATTTTAGTTTGTACATTTTAGGGAGAGGGGAATGGGTCTGTAAAATTCTACAGTTTGTACACTTCTGAAAAATGATGAAAAAATGGATGACCATGCAATAAAATGTGGTATATATCAATAAAAGTTTATATGTTATGATTTCTCCGTTATGTTGGATAAAACGTTAGTTATTATGTTTCACAGCAAAAAACAGTTCAAATAATGTAATGGAGAACATCGGACAATCTAGTCACCGGTTTATGAATGTACCGTTGTGGTTCATTGTGTAGGAAAAGCAGGTTTTAGGAATCCGCGCCCCTGCATGTTTGGCTTTCAGGCTTTCAGTTGTCTTTCCTTCGCCAAATGTTTTTCGCCTTAAGAATACATTCTTAGCATTTAATATATTTTACTGTGTTTTATTTCAGAGGCCTAAATTTGAGTTTTCTTTCAAATAAATTTTGTACGGAATTTATTTAAAACTTGCGTGCTCTTTCTGTAACATAGATTTAACGACAAATATTTTCACCGTGAACTTATGTTTGTACGCAATGTACACAAAATTTTTCTATCGTTTTGATTATCTATATCTTAACTTATTGTTGTACAGCCATAGCCAAACGGTTAATCAAGAGATCTCATTTTAATATATTGTTTTGTTATGCCATTGCAGGAGTTTAAAAAGTCACGTAGTCAATGTTCTCCAGTCTATTTTTCCGGTAGTTAAACATACTTTTCACCCGCAGTATAAATGAAAACGGAAAAATTAAAAGAAAATAGTAAAAAATTAAACAATAAAATTTACAAATATTCAATTCAGACTGTTAGTTAATGATCCAAACAAGTAAAGTTAAGTGACAGCAATAAAATAGATATTCCAAACAGTTAAGTGTGACGACAATTTCTTGAAAGATTTCATACTAACCTCTTGTTGAAGAAATCACAAACCACAAGGTCAGTCTTAGTAATCTTATATTTTCACTTTGGGAAAAGCGACCAGCAAGACCGTAGAGCCAGAGATGTTCTGGTAAATATTTTGATCCTGTAATCCGGTCATGCGAGTTGTTAAATTTATTTATTTTCAACTCGGTCATTAAACAGGTTTTATTTTTTTCCTGAACAAAAAATAAATACATAAACAAGAAACTTACACGAAAAGCCGTCCTCAAGATGTGAGAGTGCGTACAATACAAAGTAATTGTTTACAAAATGTTCATATGAGAAAACAAAAATCAGAGAATATGTTGAAAAAAAGAAAAATACAAATATTGGTACTTTTACTTGAAGTTATCACTTTTCGCAATAACTCTTAACTTATGTTGGAATTGAGTTTTGAAAAACTTTTACACACATGTGGCTCATGAATGCAAGATTTTTGTTCGGCCTTATGTAAACCATCCTTTAATTAACTGCTTTGTGGCTTTTTATTATTACTTTTACTTAACTTACTTTCTTACTAACAAAGCAAATAAAAATCTTTTTCAGCCGGTAACTGCAAATTTAAGACAAAACAGACAAAAACATTTTGAGTGACTCCAAGCCTTTGTAAAACTCTTTATTCACCCAGAAAAAATCTAATATAAGAGCCTCTACTTCATGTATTGATAGTGTGCAAATACGAAATTCTAAAAAATAACTTTTGCCGAGAATTTGCAAGAGCAGAAGAGGACAATGGCGGATACGAGGTAATGCTGGTGTTAAAAGTCAACGAATACTTAATATGAGTTTCAGAGTTTAGCATTTTACTAATGTTTTTGGTCTAACGAAGGATAGGCGATTCGAAGGGTCGGCTTTCCACCCAGCAAAACAAACCATTTGAATTCTCGTTGATGAATACACCTATTTAGCTTGCTTGCCAACTCAGAAAACCCGGCTTTTAACTATAGATCGAGCGTTTACAAGGGTTAAGTTTTTTTTTTCTCTGACGAGGGGCTAATGCTAAAAAAGTCAGTCTTTCACCTAACATGACTGCAAAAAACATACCATATTAAATTTATTTGATACATGATCACACATTTATCTTACTCGCCGATGCAGGAAAAAGTTTTTCTAGAAACTAAATGTCTAATCATCACGTAGCTTTAACGAATAACGCCCACAAAACCAAAGTTTTAGGGAACAAATATTATGTTTGTGCAGCAAAAACTTTATTTTATTTCTCAAGAAATTCTTCACCAGCTTAATATACGTTGCTTCGTTCAAACAGTTTCTTAAAGCAGCTTTCTTTACATTTGCATATTTTCAATAAAGCTGACAAAACAACATGCTCCCAATGAAATTATTTGTTATTTCAAGAGAATTCAGAGCTTCCCCGAGTATTTAATATATGTGCTAAACGCTGTGCAGACGACAAAATGGAATTAAGAAATAAGAACCGATTCTGCTGAAAGATAAAACTAAGACTTAATTTGTAAGGGTGTTAGCACTATATTTACATTTTAATTAAAATTCTTATCTTAGCAGTAGTCTTTATTAAATCTCCTCAATGGGCTTTTCAGGTTGAAATAGATCCTTTCACTGTTTTGTTGCCATCTTCGTTGGGGGGCAGTCGCGGCAAAAATTACAGCAAATGTATGGGAAATTTTCCAACTTTAAACCATTGTATCTCCGCTATTTGACATCGGATCTTGACAAAAAAACGTGTCTTCTAAAACGTTTTGATAAAGAGGTTATATCTCCAGAACAAAATGAATAGGTTAACGTTGTAACCTTCCTATTTGAAATTTTAAAACTCCATATGAATTCTTAAATTTGGAGTTTGTAAATTTTTATTACGGGCGTTTCAGTGTTAACCTATTCTTCTAGCTTTAAGCAGATAATCTTCATATCAAACATTTTTTTTGTCAAGATCTGATGTCAAATTGCGGAGATACAATAATTTAAAGTTGGACAATTTCCCAAACATTTGCTGCATGTAATTTTTGCCGCGACTGCCCCCCAACCAAGACGGCGACGGAAACCATGAAAGGGTCACTTACAATATCATGTCCACTGTCTCGACATTCTCCTGAATTTACAACAGTTATTCAAAATGTTATTATAGTTAAAAGCTTAAGTTACGATAAATATGAAGTGTGGTAAAAACTTTACAAGTAAGACTTAAAATACGTTTCAATATATAAAGAGTTTCAAGTTTCCATGCAAATATTGCGTGCCCTTTCAATAAACGTTCGATGGTTTTCTTTTATGCGACATTTCGGATGTCTCAACTTGGATTGCTTGATTCTTATCGAATAAAGTTTGTTAGTCTTACAAGAGTTCAGACAAGTTGACAGATAATCTGGAACTAAGTTATGCATGCATTTGTTGATCGTTACTGCCTCTCCGAAGTGCATGTAAACGTTTTGACATTGGGGCCGGTGAACCTTGCCATTGCTTGAGCTTGCTCACATATAGGTTGAATGCAAGAATTATTATTATGTCGCTATGCGTTTACATATGTAAGTGCATAAATTTTAAAATGTAACTGTAAAATACGGCATAGAACTGTGTATGGAAAGATCAAAATATTCACCAGTAAAAATATGCTCAAAAGGAATGTTTTAAGATTTGACTTAAATTCTGGTAATGACATTAAGGTTTTGAGGAATTATGGTATGCTGTTAGAGTGTTGGAATATGAACGCTAAAGGTCCGATCACATAACAAAATATAAACGACTTAGTTACTTCATAGCATGGAATAGTTTTCTTCGCTAACTGTTACTGTCAATGCCTCTAAAATTTATTGTATTTGGCTGCATGGAGGAGCAGGCGTAGCTCAGTTGGTTAATGCGTGGCCTTCGGAGCTGGAGGTCCCCAGTTCGATTCTCAGTGACTCCAACGCCTGCTTTGACTTTCCTCTGGTCTGTGTAGCTTTAGCTTTAAATACCCGTAAAACAGAGCACTGACAAAGGGAGAGGGGTAATGTGCGCACCGTCGGCTTCCATTGATACTAGCTCTAGGAGCTGACGGAACTACCGACGTTAAATAGGGCTACCTTTACCTTTACCTTTGCGTAATGGTAATGCTACTTTATACTAGAGTTTAGACTGAAATTTGAGTTAAGCGCCAGTTCTACAGGTTATCAACTAGTTCAGTATATCTAGTTCAGTGTTAGATTTCGTGTTGTACTAAATTAACGCCGGCAAATAGTCTCATCAAAAATATTACTCACTGATACCTTTCATCTGTTGATACATATAAAAGTTATCTATGAAGACTATTAACTTATTTGCCGATTCACAGCGAAAGCGCTGAATCGATATTTCACTTAATAATTACAGCTATTTTCTCACTAGATGTTAGTAAATGAATAGCAATTGTGTCGAACTCTTACCTTTTGTAAGTCGCTTTTAAACTGTTGATTTTGCCTGCTGTAGATTCAAAAGTACAACAATGCCCAGCACAGTGTTGCCATCATACACGCTTTTTTAATAAGAAGCATTGTTCCTAATTTTTTTAGGCACTGTAGTCTCAAATTACTCTAAAAATGCTCTTATTTCTTTACTTAATAAGATTGTTGTAGTTTCGGGGTAAAAAAAACGACTCTGAAATAAACACAACCTTTATGCAAAACAATCACAGAATACGAGAGCTTTTAAAACACGAACAAATGCTCAAATTGGTAATTACAGTATACCCTCTTTTATGTCGTGTTACCAATGTTCTTGGACGTACGTAGGTGAACCTTCGGAGAAAACTTCTAAAATTATTGTCAATAAATATGGCACCAATTTTAATTTTCTTTTGAAGAAGCTTGCCGTCAGGAAATTTACACTGTTTTTTTCGCTTTTAGATATTGTGGCGGCAATATTTATTTTTAACACAGTAGCATATACAACAACACCTCTATTGATTTGTTTTCTCAAAAGGGTAACAAAAAATAATATTTTCGTTTTGACTTCCATAGCGCGAAGGCAGTCAAAACTGCTGCGATCGCCTCTATTTTCCTTAATCCGTTTGGTATATTACCGTCCGGGCACCTCAGTGATCAAAACTATGTAAAATATGAGCTTTTTTCTCGTTCTATATAGGTGCGTATAACCCAGAAATCTACTTAGTATTTTTCAAATAACAACAAACTCGAGGTTCAAATTTGCCTACAATTTAAGAAAAAAAAAATCAAGCTCCGATTACAAATTAAGAAAAAATTCGAGCTCCGATTGTGGCTAATAGAACCTAGCATAAATGCCAATTTTTAAATTAAAAATGTTACTTTATTTATAAAACTAAAAATTGGAACCAGAACTTATATAAAAACAATTTTAAGCTTTGAATACGACAAATTACCTTGAGTTCACAGTTTTACTGCTACTAATGTAGCTGCAACATTTCAGGTTTCGATGGGATTCGAACCCATGCCCTCTGCGATTTCGGGGCGGATACCGTAACCACTGAGCTATGGGGCCATTCATATTGGGCAGGTCAAATGTGAGTTATAATAAGCCCGTGATAATGTTGAAAGTGTGAGTTAGGGTATATAGAATAAGTTCATATATATGAACTGTGGTGAGGGGACAACACGAAAAAAGAGAAAAACACTCTTACCACCAGATCAGCCGAGCAACAAGGCCGGATGCCGGAGCTGGCCGTTGGTAGACAAGATCATAATAAATGGCAAATGAAAACGTAAACGAGGGGTAACGTGTACGGTTTGGCCGCCCAGCACTATTAATGTACATATGCTGTCGGTGATTTCTTAAAAACTGAAGAGCTGTAGAAAGATCCCAAGTAGTTCCTTCTGAACGATAGCCCTAAAAAGGAAAGTAAATCACCACATCTGTACTGATATTAGTGCTGAGCGACCAAACTTTACTGGTTGTCTCCTAATTTACAAGGCGTTTCGAATGCCCAGCCCATCTTTTACATGTTATAGCTCTGACGAAGTTCAAAAGTTCAAGTCAAAAGGTCAGCTTCTACCATGAGACAACCTGATGGCGAGCATATTATCGCAACTTTTGTTGATCAAACCACTCAAAGGGTTGAGCAGTACGCTCTTTTTAAAAAGAAACTTTTTATGGGAACTTTGAGGCTCGAAAATGCCGAAAGTTGAGACTAAGAAAGGAAAGTTATTTGTATAAATTTTGGAAACGGAATAGAGAACCTCTGCAGCATATCGTGAGAGAAGAGTGTATCTTTACATTTGCATGATTTCGTAAACGGGCGATAGCAATTAAAGCATTGGGTGCATACACGAACTGAGTTTAGATGTTGGGAACAGCAATTGAATGTATCTGTACAAACACAATTCCTAAAGTATCCAGAATACTTTTAAGAGCATTTGTAGCTGAGATCCTTAAAAATTTAATATCGTTCAGCTTGGCCCCCAAAATAGACATTCTTATAGTACGACGTCGCAGTGGTAGAGTGGTTAGAGTGTCTGACTCGTAACTTGAAGGTTGTAAGTTCAAACCCCGGCCCGACCACTGGGTTGTGCCCTTGAGCAAGGCACTTTATTCGATTTGCTCTAGTCGACTCAGCTGTGTAAATGATTACCAACATGTTTGGGTAAATTTTAGGAAAGGAGTAGCGCCCTCCTCTACCAAAAAAAAAGGAGCCTTTGGGTCGCTTTCGACTACCGTCGACCACTTTACTTTTTTTATAATACAAAAAGAGTGAACATGTAATTCAAACCTTTTGTATACTTGTGATTCATGGCAAATGTTGTCGACAGTCGTTGGTTTAACTTCTCACTATTGATGACGAGAACAAATAGTAAACTTCTTCCGATTATCCACTTCTCTACAACACCGTTTTGTTCTGCCTCTTCATCTAAACTGTTTAATTCTAGGTCAATCTACCCTGCTCACCTGAAACATAATTCCGTCTTACGTTTTCACGTCACTAATTTTTAGACGTTCTTTGTCTGACTTGAGATTTAAAGAAACAGAGAAATTATATCGATATTCTATAAATTTCAGACCCTTTGGACAGGTTAAAGGTATTTTTTGCACAGCCTTAGTTATATAGTTCGTTTAAAACCGTGCATATAATGTACATCAAATATCTCTCGGAAACTTAATATGTTACTCTTGAAAAAGAAGAAAAAGGAATGGCCTTCCACATAACATCAAGTCGAGTGTTTCTACAAGTTGTTTTAAACGACTACTTAAGATTCATTTATTTCAAAAATACTTTGTTTCATCAGATGTTTTTAGTTTCTTTTATTCTAGTAAATTTTTTAAGGATGTAAATCAATGTCTTTGAATCTTTTGAGAAAAGTCACTTAAAAAACTTTATTATTATTATTATTATTATTATTATTAAATGCCCCGAGTCAAGTCATTGCGTAAATTAATGGTTAGACTAAAACATTTCACTTGCGCAATTTCTTAAATTATTGAATCGCAATTTTTGACAACTTTCAAGACGATAACGGTTTGTTCTTCTCTTAACTGATTCGTGTGCGACAAGTAACTTAATATAAGTTGTTTTCTAGATCTTTTATACGAACAGCTACTAAACATGCAGTAGTGACGTACATTACTTGAAGCTCTCAGTATTCAGGGGGATTGGCGTCGTTAAGCAAAGATAATAATTTCGTATAAGCACAATACACGAAAGTCCAAATCGATGCTAACTTTCCTTTTATGGCACATATCACAGTTGTGTCAGAGTTTTCGTTTTGCATGATCCAAACTTAATCCGTACGGTGTGCTCAGTACTGTTTATAATTCAGTAAGACAATAGTCGAGTCGGTTGTTACTACAACACTGCTAGTTAACATGTTGCTTCGAATTATTGTCATTTTTTATTCAGTTTCATCTTTAACTGAATAAGAGGGAAGCTAACCCTCGAAACGCAACCATTTATAAAAAATGAAGTTCAAACCCTACCATAAATCTTCTACATGCATCTTTCATTTTATGATTCTAAACTCCATTCTTCTTTACAATTACGTATCATTATCAAAACTGTGATCCTGATTGAGAGCTTTCCAAGAAAATGTATAATGTTCGTGAATTATTTCAGCTTATATTTATCCGCCTTCACCATGTCCCTTTTTGGTCTTGAATTGGGGCCATATTTTGTTCTGTGCATGTCCAGAAGAAATAGCTCAACCATAAGATCTGAAATGTTGTTCAGTTATGACTTTAGTAACTATAAGTTGCACTTCATGAAAAAACTGAATAATCAATAGCAACGTGAGTAAGAGAACTGTTTTACAGAATCACCAATGACTCCCTCTCTAAGATAATGAGAGAGCCATATTTTAGCAGTGTGCTGTTTCTAAAACTTGAAGCGAATACCCACAATCCTTAAGACCATCACAGCCGTAACTGCATTTCTCCATCTTTGCCCCTTGTGTTTTTCAACTTCCCACGATTTCTATGTCTCAGTTTTAAATACTACGCCATCAAAAGCCCCTTATCATACAACTTGATCTAAATGTGTATTGCTGCCTAGGCTGAACAAAGCACAAACAACTGCGTAGAAATATTAAAACACCAATTCAACTTCTGTTAACCAAACCGAACATTTGGCTTGCTCACTGTCGCAGAACTAGTTATTTTTGATAAACAAATCTGTCAGAGCTTGATCAAAAAGTGAAATGACTCAGTATTGGCTTCTGGATTAATTCTTACATAGGTAGTTAGGCTTAGCTTTAGCAGTGAATCTACTTTATGTACGAAGAACACTGACAGATCTCGTCTCGGCATTCGAGACATACTAACGCCGTATCATATTGTACTGAACTTATTAATAGGCAATTTTGAAATTTAACGTTAAAACTTCCTTCACTATTTCTTGCACATTGCAACCCCGAACAAAATTGTGTGATCGGTTGTTTCTGAAATATTCTTTACAATCGTGGCTTCTTTGTTTATATTTCTATTTGAAACGGCGCAACCATAAGATCTGAAATGTTGTTCAGTGATGGTTTTAGAAGCTATAAATTGCGCTTGCCTGATAAAAAAATGAAATGGTTAATGGCAAAGTGAACAACACCAAATAACTGTTTAGCAGAAACATTATTGAATGACAAAACACCCCTGTTTTTCAAGGACCCTTTTCTAAAACTTCAAGCGAATACCCAAAATCCCTTAGACCATCATAGCTTTAATTGTACTTCTCTTAATGATCAGAAGACCTCTTGGCCTCAGTTTCTAACTACTTTAAATACTACGCCAGAAAAACTCGTTTTATACAATCTACTTAAGTATGTGTCACTGTCAAGGCTGAACAAAGCACAAAACAACTGTGATAAGCAGATGTCAATCTTTACGATATATGTTATACACTGATCTGCAGTTACGAAAATTGCTAATCAGAGCCTGGAAAATTACTTTTCATAGCGGAAAATGTCTTTACTTATCAATAAAATGACCAAAAGGTGCCAAAAATTTGCCCTCAACTCTGGTTCCAAATGTCGGCTTCCCACCTACCAAACTACTTGCCCCAGCCCGAGGCGATATTGAAAATATCATTTCAACTTTTGTTGTTGACCAAACCGAACATTTACTCACTTGCTGTCGCAGAACTAGAATTTTTTTAAAAAACTAATCTTCCAGAGTTTGATCAAAAAGTAAAATAATTCAGTATTGGCTTTCAGATTAATGCTAAACAAAGAGCTAGCCATCGTTTTTAGAGGGACGTATCCACTTTATGTGAGAAGTACAAAGATATCCTCTTGACATTTGTTTGTTAACGCCCTTATCGTACTCTACTGAACTTATTAATAGGTAAATTTGAAGTTTCATCCACTATGTTCTGCACATTCCAAACACAAAATTGTGTGATCGGTTATTTTCTGAGCTATTTTAACAATGGCTTCTTTGATTACATTCCTATTTGAAATAGCGCATCCACAGGATCTAAAATGCTGTTCAGTGATGATTTTCGTTGCTATAATTTGTACTTCAACAAATTGAACTTTTCATAGTTTAAATTGCTCTTCCATAATAAAAAAATGAAATAATTAATGTCAATGTGAACAACAGTAACTGTATTGCACAAATATTAATGACTCCCTCTCTACAAATAAGGAAAAATTCTTGCTTTAAAAATGCACTATTTCTAAAACTTGAAGTCAAGGAATACCCCAAAATCCTTGAGACCATTGCAGTTTTAACTGTGCTTCTATAAAATTACCAGAGGGTCTATGCCCCTAGTGTTTTAAATTTATCATGATTTCTGAGTCTCGTTTTCTAACAGCTTTTAAATACTACACTAGAAAAAAGCTCTTATCATCAAATCTTCCAAACTGTGTGTCTGCGATGGGCAGATGTGATTATACGATATATCTACACCTGCAGTCGCGGAAAATTGCTAATCAGATCTAGGTAAACTATTTTCTTTAACAGGAAATTTCTTTGCTTATCGATAAAATGACAAAAAGGTGCTTAAAATTTCCCCGGACTATTGGCTATATGCTCAAAACGCCTGCTTCTAGCCAACTGAATTGTTTGTCTTAGTCCATAATAAAAAGACTAAAAATCTAAAGTCCACTCTTGTTATTCCAATCGAACATTTGGTTTTCTTGCTGTTGCAGAAATAACTTTTCTACATAAACTAGTTTTACAAAGTTTGATAAACAAGTGAAACTGTTCAGTGCCGATCAGTGTTAACTTTATGAGGAAAATGTAAACAACTGAGTCACAGGGCGTAAAAAGTGCAAAGATCTCGTCTTGGTATTTGTTTGTTCTCACCGTATCATATTGTATTGTACTTTTTAATACGCAGTTTTTTAAAATAACATTAAAAAAAAACCTTCACTCTTCTGTAGTGATTGCATTCTCAACATTGCGTTAGCGATTATCTTTTTATTTTGAGATATTATTTCGAATGGCTTCACTGAACTCCTATTTTAAATAATTTTTAGACACAACTTATTTAGATGATATGCGCTACTGCTCGATTATTTAAAACTTACTTTTAAATTTAAATTCCCGGTCCATGACACATTGATGGCCTGAAGCAAGTTTGCTATTTAATGTGTTCAACATTTTGAAAACCTGGGATGCTAAAGATTTGTTACAGATAGCTAGTTTGGTTCCTCGTCGAAAGGCCAGCAGTTCTTTTGGGTGGAATTCTAACTAAAAGACTAAACGAATTGAGCCAACATCTTTTCAGTATTTGAACTGCTCACTTTAAAAGTAATAAATAAACAAAAAAGGCTATAGACTTAATGAAATCTTTGTTGGGGATGTTTTCGCAGTATGCTCTATGTTTCACTCCACAATGTTGTTGGGGATGGGCAAATGACCCCTTTAAACTAAACACCTGACTATCATTCAGTCATTTGTACGCAAATTCACCAGCACTAATTACACACGGTGGCATCATACGAGACTTCGCGACAATCATGGGAAAGATCTTAATTAAACACCTAAAATTTGATTAGCTGTTCATTTGGTGAGGAATCACGCAGCAATTTGTTTGGAACACAATAACCACACCGCGTACCACCGCATGACCGGCATCTAATTATCAGACAGAGATGAGGTCTTGCCATCCGGGCCGGTTCATTACATTCGTTTTGAACCGCAATAAATCTCCATAATGGACTTTTTCTGTAGCAAAATGATTTTTTAAACCGTAATTTAATTACAGGTAGGAACTCTACCAAATTCGTATCCTAAAGTATGAAAAAATAACATTTGTATAGCGACCTATTTTGGGATTAAGGAAACATTAAGTTTTAAACGAGTGTGAATGAGATCTTTCAAGGGTTTGGAACTTTAGAGATTACTATTTGTAACAAAGCTCTAAACTTAAAATTTCATTGAGTATAAAATACGCTTCTCACATTATTTTGTTGAATCATGGATTCAATTTTTTAAGTAGAACTATCCCCAATTGTAATTCCAAAACGTCTGTCTTACATTCTTTGCTCCAGTACCAACTACACCTTATCGCAATTTATATAATATATCAAAATGCGTTGCTTCATCCATCGTGTGTATTTGTTGATTTAAACCGATGTACCAATAAACACGCCCTTTGTTTTTGTTTTGAAAAGATAAAAGGAAGCACGAGCTTATTACACTTTCTCAGTTGTATCAAGTTGTACTTCCAAGCGACCCGATTTATGCTCATGAGCGGCTCAGTTTGTCGTGAAGTAGGATTCCTTGAAGTGAGTACTACCGCTTTTTGCTCATGATACAGTCTTTTTTTATAAGAACGTCTAGTTTTGGGGCTGAGGCTGGATGTTTTTAGTTATTTTGAGGATTTCAGCCTCAAATGTTCATAAAATGTTCTTATTTTTTTTAGGATTGGCTACATAGTTACATTTTTATTTTCCATCAGTTCACACAAGCCAGCCCAAAGTGGAAATAGAACAATTTGTAACTACGCTTTAATTCAGTATTGATTAGCAACCCTGACTCGAGTGTTTTCTTAAAAGATCGGTACAAGTGTCACTAGTTGCCTTGTATATCCACATTCGGAGTAGCCATCAGGCGATGTTGCACGGACATTAGGCATTATTTTACGGTTTAACAACAAATTATCTCCACTGAATACAGTATGTAAAATAAATGTTCTCTACGTATTCCCAGCCTCGGCATGTTCTTAGTATGTTCTTAAACTTTGGGATTTTTCAGCCTCAGCGTTCTTATAAAAAAGGTTCTTAAAAAAAGAGTGTAGTCGAAGTTGTGTTAATATGAAATATGTGTTCAATGTATATATCAGAAATTGATGCTGCAATAGCTAGATTCTTTATCCTTTACTACAGTGATAATTCTTGGAAAAAGAGTCACCCAGGATGAAAGCAAGATTCATACATTTTCCAAGGACAAATTTCAAGAACTTTAAAGACTGTTTCGTAGTTTTCATAAACTTCCTTCATTGGATGATTTTTGATACAAAAGGCTTTGCTCAGGAATACCAAATGTCATAAATTCTGAAACTGAAAATTTTGCTTTAGGTATTTGTTAGCAAACTATGTCTCTTGTTGTAAAGGGTTCAAACTAGGCAGGAATATTCATGACATAGCTCAATTTTTTTTGCCAAATTCTTACTTTTTCATTGCAAATGACAAAGAGAGTCGCGCCTAATTCCAAGTTTTCTAGGAACTAGAATTGTCAAGGGTTTTTGTCCTCGAAACTTCTAAAGTTGAAAGATCAAATTTTTAGCTTTCCTGACACTGGTCAAACCCTGAAAGTACCAAAACCAATTTGCAGCCTTCTTCAACAATTTCAGTGACACAATTATATGCACTTTTTAAATGTGAAGCTGCCGAACTTAGACGTTTTGACTCCGCAACCCTGTTAACCAGACCATGTCTTCCAGTCGTTTATATCAAGATTACAGTAATGTTTCGTCACAAGTTTGTATATAAAAACAAATTACTGCCGCTTTGTATAATATTATGAAAAACTGATACACCCCTTAGTGAACTTTCATTTTTAAACGTTTAGTTGACATCAGTACAAAATTATCTAAATCACGATTATGGTTTCAGTTTTATACTTACTGAGCTAACGCTAGTATTTCAGTAAACATCTACACTATGTGACAGGGCTTTTGCTGTATCTGCTCTGAAGTAATTTGTCCCAAAATCAAAACTTAGGAAAACTCAAAGAGGCGCATTTCTCTTTGATAAAGCGTATAAAATGTAATCATCAAGTTATTTCTTTGAAGCGCATTGGAAAGTGTCATTTAAATCTGTGCCATAGAAATAAATGTTACTATTAAGGTATGGTGGAATATTTAAATACCCATTGAAACGCTGCTTAAGAAGGGGAAAATCATTCAACAAATCAGCTACTGACTCTTTTATGTACAATCCCAAAAGAACTAAACTCAAAACGCACAAAGATTTTGACGGACAGTGAGTTGTTGGAGAGATATAGCTGATAATTATATAAAGATATCTGATACTAAAGACTGTTTTCCGTATAGACGTAACCTTCAAACTGTTTGCGACAATGGGTATTAAAACTGCACGGACATCCGAACTGCCAAAAAAGATAAATCGTGCACCAAAACATAAAAACAAGGATGAGAAAGTTTCCAATTGGTATGACAAAGCACATAAACTGTCGACAGGCTTTGTTTTTCCCCATTCATGTCGAAAGGAACGAGTGACATCAACGCCAACGCGCGATGAAGCGAAGTGTGCTCATTCTTTAGGACTTATTCATCGCTGGATGGAAACGGCTCGTAGCTTTAAAGTGCACAACTAACCTAGCAATTTTGCTTTAAAGTATTGTTTTTTTAAAGAACAAAAGACTTTTTTTCCCCTCTCAACCATCAGTGTCATCACATTGTCTTTACCAGTTTATGCGATCGAATGTAGTGTCAAAGAAATCTAATTGGATGAAGCAATTAAGATACAAAGTTTGATACAGACATACATGGACCGTAGTAAGAGAGAGAGAGACAGAGAGAGACAGACAGAGAGAGACAGAGAGACAGAGACAGAGACAGAGACAGAGAGAGAGAGAGAGTTGAGTTGATTCTTGCTTTACTGATTAGCATGACTATGTTTTGTTACAGGTATTGCTAAAGCATAAAACACAAGTACAACTACGAACTGAAACTGGAACAAAACTGAAACAATTTAAATACAAGTAATAAACATAAAATAATCAACAAATCGTGTAGAAACTTAGAAAACAGTGTTATAATCACAGTATTTGAGGAATTCATTAGTCGTTCAATGCATTCTTTACTTTCTTTGTATAAAAAAAGTCTGGAGATATTTTTATTAGGTTTGTTCAAATAATTTTCTGATGCCGTTATAGCAATGGCAATGAAACAAATGTTTCTCGTCTTCTGTTTCATTTAAGTCACCCAATTGGCAGAAACGATTTGCATTGGGAATTTTATCTGTTCGAGAGCGGCCAGTTTCGATTTGAAGTTGACAGTTACTTATTCTGAATTTGGCAAACTGTTTTTTAGTAGAAATACACTTTATTTGATATAGATAGCCTTCTAGTATATATTCTTTCTGTAATGTGTTA
The DNA here is from genome assembly GCA_026167885.1 of Bergia puertoricense. Taxonomy (NCBI): domain Eukaryota; kingdom Metazoa; phylum Cnidaria; class Anthozoa; order Zoantharia; family Parazoanthidae; genus Bergia; species Bergia puertoricense. Next base: position 16,648 of record JANSTQ010151110.1, read on the forward strand.
TAAAACACAAGTATTTCGTATACCTGCTGGCCAGAAACGTACGCAGGAGTATGTCAGAAGTTTTCGTTTTTGCTACATACTGTTTGATTGTTGGGGATGATAAAGACTGAATGTCGTCTATACTGTGATTTATGTCATAACTTTTCAATATATTTTTTTCTATGTTAGTAAGGAAGCAGATTTGTTTCTGCTTCGTAATTCTTTTGACAGTTTTAGAGCCAGTGTTTCGCTAAAGTATTGTTTTTCAGTTCACCTAAGTGCTTAAAAAAAACTTGAAAATTTTGGTCAATCAAAATCTTCAATGGAAATCAAGCGAGTTCAGCCCTGCTTACTAAATTCATTGCTTTGTTTGTAACCCCAAGATAAAATGTGCACAATTTTGAATGATCTTTTTCGAATGGTGTTTTTATCTATGTTTCTGAGATAATGTTTTACGTATGCGCCGCATACTTCACTGTTGTATGTTAGAATTGGAGCAACAAGAACATCAAATGGTTTATGAGCAGTTTTTACAGGTAATCTATCAACTTCCGTATATTTTCTAACTGCAAACATCGTTTGTATTGCTTTGTCTTTAAAATGTTATTGTGCTAATATAAAGTTTCCTGACGCGTTATAGAAACACCCAAATATCTATATTCTTGTGTAAAATCACTATTTTCGATATTAATATGAAATGAAACTGAACTGTGCTTTCGTGCATTTTTCTGCAATTATCGTTCATCGTCCACTTCTCGCAAAACGTTGATGTGTCCAAACAATCTTGTCTTTGAATAAAGAGTTTTTATCAACTGATACATATTACCATCTATTCCATATTCTAACAGTTTATGAAATAAACCTTGAGAGCTCTTCCGAAATGTCTGAAAGTTCCATGTGGTTTGATTAGTAGCAGTGATCATACGATTTCGAGTTCAATTTAGAATTAATTTGCACGAATGAAGTTTTTCATTGCAGTTACAAGTGCAAATTAATTCTAAATTGAACGAGAAAAACGTATGATTACTTGTTAATCATATACATGAAAAATTGTAGACGAATTCATACAAATTTACAATTAGCAGCTTTGCGACTGTGGGCTTTGTGGCCACGGCAAGCAAGTGGTAAAACATCCAAAATTTCTTTCATTTTAATGCCTTTTAGTATTCAACACCAAAGAAGTAAACAATTAAGGTAAAAAAAAATAGGAAATACATTTGTCCCCGGTTTGGGAAAGATTTTTTAGCAAGGAAAAAATAATTGAGTTGGCCGAGCCAGAATCGAACTTGGGTTTTAGTTGCAAAACCTTAATTTCTCGTCCAAAATATCTAAAAGCTTCTTAATGTCCTTTAGTTTTTAAACATCGAAGAAGGTGGAAAAAATCAGGAAAGACATTTTGTCCCGTTTGAGAAACATTGTTATAGCGAGGGAAAAAACAATCGAGTGCGCCAAGCGGGAATTGAACTCGGGGCGATCAAGATTGTTGTCACACCATGCGTGGCGCGTCAGACCACATCACTTTCTTGTCGCACGTGATTGGTTTATTTTGAATAGCATTGTTTCTGGGCCAATCAGATTGTATTTTTTTTTGTGGTTGTAATTGCATGGAATGACACAATTTTGCACAGAATTACACATTTTTGTACATAATTAAAAAGTAATTACACTGCTCTTAGCCAATCAGAATCAAGTAATTTTTTCATGTATATGATTGAGTTAGTACCGATATAATGATGTTCTTGGGCTGTGCCGGGCTCCACGCAGATCCGTTGGCAGTTTGATAAGGCAGCTGTTTGTCAAGGACCGGTATTTTGATTAACTATATACTGCCTAAAGTTTGACCTGAGGTATAAATTACTGGTCTGGCAACTGTCGGGTAGCTTCCTGCCCCTAAAATTAATACGGAACGCTTGTTGTTCCTGTGTCACAGATAAACGGAAACGCGCTCGCTTTGAACGAAAAGAATTATTTGATAAATACATCGATCTTTGGATAGGTGATTTCTCTTAATGAGCGACTCAACTTTGGCAAAACTAGTTATCTCTCTTTCTTCAGGTAGAAGATATTTTGATAATATGTATATGTGCTCTTTTATTTATTGTATCTTTTCTTCAGTCAGATCTTTATTATAGCAAATATGTACAAAATGTGTATTGGCTGGTTTTGTGGAGCATAATCAACACGACATGAGTGACACAACTTTCAAAATATCGTTTACACCTATGCTATATCTCGTGTATGGTTATTTAGTGAACTGAATCCTTGAAACTAATTTATCTATACTCTCGTTTAAGCTATAATTACCAAGTTTTGAATAAGAAACAATTTAACAGTAAACGCTTTTTTTTGTTATCCCAGCCAACACTCAGTCAGTTTCATATCCGCAAATCCTGTTAATCCGACCACCTCACTAAATCGAATGAATCACATATTGAAATCTCAACAGGATTTCGTCTTTATAAATACGGCCCTTGCAAACAAAATTAGTTTCTGAAGGACCGTGACAAAAGAAAGTTAAACTTGAGTATCGATGTTTTTCTTGATATATGGAGAAAATGCAACTAGGTTAACAGGAAAAGTGCTTTGACAAGCTCCATGATTTCGGCCAACAACAAACAACAAACAATTTATTACCGGGAGTGTGCACAAGTACAAGTTTCGATAAGAAAAATACTAAAACTGTTTACTGTAAAAGATACTCAGAATAGCAAATCTTAATTTGCTGAGCATCTATAAACATGATTTAGTTACATGCTCGAGAATAGAAACACACAAACATCAGAAAAGTTCAAATAAGGCGGTTTTGAAAAATTAAACTTTCTACTTTGTTAGAGATGATCCAGCTTTGATCAGCAAAGAAGCTAACAATTTCTTCAGTGTGTTTCTCACTGAGTTTTCAGCCTTATGATAACTGATTGTGTTTTGTCAGAAGTTTAAGGCCATGGGAGACAAATTAAAGACCTTTAAAACTTTCACAAAACAGTTTTCTTTCCATTTTTATCCTTAACACAAAAATTCCGTCAGAAAAGTGAGGAGATTATTTTTCCAATTTGCCAGTGACTGAACATATCTGTTGTACCCACTGGTGATTATAGCAACTGTGTCACTGATTTCGTTTTATTTCAGAGTTCAAATCAGATCAGAACTGTCGTGATATAATTTTTATTTGTTAACTCACAATCTCGGTTTGCCTCAATGTGCTCCTAAAAGGGGTACATTATTGCTTAGAGCACTGCTCACATTTTCGTCAAACTATGTCAAAAATTATATACCATAGTTCACAAATTATGCTCCTAGTTTCCAAAAACGTGCTCACGAAGTAACAACTATTCTGTGTATATTTCATAGAAAAACTGACAACGAGAAGTAAATAATAGATACGTTTATTAAATTTTTCAAATGCCGGTTGTTTTGCAAACTTTACTTGTTTATAACAGCTTGTCTTGTCGACAATCGTAATAGCTTTTCTCACCTTTGCTAGGCTTAACGGTCCTTTAGCTTTGTACTTATTGCAGTTCCCAGATCTACTGAATGAGTAAAAACACACACCGTAGCTGGCAGTGCATCTACTTTAGTCTGTGTAGAAAAGGCACTTAAAAAGCAAGAACGAAAGCAAGTGCTATAATGATTTTAATGATTCAAGAAATGCGACAAATTAACTAATTACCCTCAAGCAGTGTTTCTTTTTGAAAAATTGTTCTCGTTTGTTCCAATTATGCAAAATAATAACGCGTTAAAGGTTGAGGTCCATTACTGTTTTACAAAAACTTTTCTTCGGATGCTACAAGGCCAGATGGGATATGGCCATGTGGAACTAAGATGATAGTGTGCGGCAATGAACACATAAGAGAGGGATTAATCGGTAAGGATGGCCGCTCAGCTCTAATAAACAGATAAAGTGATTTAAATATGATAAGTTGAAGTGCTGTACAAATACCCCTAGTTACTCCCAGCGGATCGATACCCCTAATTACTCACCACCTCTCAACAGGTCTTGTTGCTCAGTTGAAGATGTAACGGTGATCTGTTCTGGAGGTCGTGGGTTCGAATCCTGCCGGAGTCAACGATTTTTTTTCCCTTTCTCCTTATGGGCCCATTTCCTTTCCAGGGTTATTGCTCAGCAGGAATTACGTGGGACATTTCTACAGCACTTCAACTTACCTTATTTGAAGCACAATTTCTGAGGATGCATTCGATTGGTCGAATCCTGAAATTATGAATTATACATGTGCCGGTCAAATGACCCTTACAAGGACCTTGAAAGCAGCCAAATTTTCAGACCATTTTAAGAACAACCTCAGGCTGAGACTTGATGAAAAGTGAAAAGAACTATTTGTAAATGAATTATTTGATTATTTAAATTATTTGAGGAGAGAGAAAGTAAACAGAAGTTATAACATGGCATTGTGTAGATATGACTTTGTCTTCCATTGTCGAACTGAATCATCTTTCATGCGTGATGAAACGAAAGACCGATATATCTTTAAATCAATAATACTACTAACAAAAATAATAATAAAAATAATAATAATAGTAATAATAATAATAATAGTAGCAACGATAATGATAATAATAATAATAATTATAACAAAAGTAATATTTATTTATTTATCTATTTAGTTCATTTACATTTTGCCTAATCAGCAAAATCCAACTTAAAGTTTTCAATAAACAAAGTCTGTAGAATTAAGAATTGCAACGGCACAGTTGGTACCCACCGAAATTTTGAGCATGTTATGGAGTATAATTTATGAGTAAAGTTCATAATTTTAAGGTCTGTCTCAGGTTAGGTGGCAAAAAAGTTGCCATCCAGCCATATAACTATAAATCTCTACACATTTTGGAATTTTTACACACTCATGTTTTGGTAATCGCTTAACATATAACATTCTAATTTGTAGTTGGCTATTAAGCACGGGACGCAGTTCTTAGACTCCCCCCCGGCTTCTGTCTCCAACTTGAAGCAACTTATAGGAAATATCCAAATCAGAATTATACTAATTTTGGATTCTACTTGTTGTGTCACACCCCAAACTTTCTGGTTTTGTGAAACATGCCGCAGGATTACCGCGTTTAATAACAAGTGTGCCATGCAATGCATTTTTCGCTATGCCATTTAGAAGCCGAAAATGAACGCCCTTAGAGGAGATACACAATAGCGGCATTAACAATTGCGATAAGAAAAGGTGATTATGTAGGCTCAAACAGATAAACAGACAAACATCCGCAAAAATCCGCGAAAAAGACAGTAATCAATCACTTCTGTCAAGGTTTTATGCATTTTAAAGTAACTTATCACTTTGTGTTCCGGTCCGGAACATAAAAATTGATAACAACAATCCAACTTAATCGCCACCTAAAATAGACCATCCGTGCCATTTGCCTGTTGAAAAACTTAGCTTGGTATTTGGATAGTGTCTGTTTATAGATGTTTTAGATTGAAACGGTTTTCTTGTCAATAAAATCTTGAGCATGTGCAAAGCCGTGAAGAGCCCTTTTAAAATGCTTGCGGTTAATTATAATTTTTAAGAAACATCTTTAAAAGTACAACTTTAGCACCAATACAGTATCTACCTTTATATGTGTATTTTAACGAATTTGTAAATTTTAGATTTAGATTTTAACATGAAAGAACCACTGTGGAACTGTCAATAAGGGCGCTATTATCGTTACTATCATATCAAAATTATTATTCTCATTCTCATTATTACTATTGGTTTTATTATTATTATCTTTATTATTATTATTACCATTTAGTAGTAGCAATAATAATAGTAGTAGCAGTAGTAGTAGTTTGTTTTGACGTTTAACGTAACATTAATTAACTCTAATCGTTTTGACTTTCAGTTCGATATCTGTTACAAAAACGTGATTTTTGCGGAATTTTGTTTCATTTTCTGGCATCATTTCACGAAACTCTGTCACCCTCGACGACTATTTGCACCTCAGTCACGCTATTTCCAGTAGAGATAAAAACGTTGATATTGGCTTCAGCTAGAATGTTGTTCTCAACTGAAGATATAACGAATTTATACAACAGAAACAAAGAGAAGTGGGTCGGGAGAGAGAGAGAGAGAGAGAGAGAGAGAGATGGGATTTCACTTTTGATCGCTCTTTCCAACCACAGGCACTAGAGAACACACACCAAAGCAAATCGACGACCTTTAGCGCGTCTGTGTTCCCCTTTTCACCACTGATATTCAAAACACCTCAACGCAAGTTTCACTCTAAATTCTTTTCATTTCTCTTTGATTTCACTCGCACTGACAATCTCATATATTCTATTCTTCAGCGCGTCTCAGGCTACAGAAACCTTTCCTTACTATATTAACTATGCAAATAACTGTCAAATATCTATTTTTCATTAACCACGAGTCCTTACATATAATATCTGCCAACAGAATTATTTAGATTGGCGTTAACAGCCATTTAGTTTAATGATTTGTCCCTATTTCTCTATCTTTTTTATTTTTTCATACCACACCTACAAAAAATCTGTGCTCTGATTGGCTGATTTACCGTGTATTTTAATTTAATCAATGTAATTCAATCTTTAGTTGCACATGTGCTTTTAAAACATTAATTAGCACTGTCATCCGGGAACTTTGCTGGCAGAATTACAAAAGCAAACAAGGAAAATTTCCGTAAACTTGTTATGTTTTTTTCTTGAAATCTTTCGTAAATTTCTGGTTTTCTTCTGTATAAAAAACAAGTGGTTCAGAAAGTGAAGAAAATGTCGGAAAGGGTTCCCGGTTCAAATTGCTGACAAAGGAAGAGATTGGGTTGTTGCCAAAGACAAACCTGTAAACGACAGTGCGGCGAAGTGTACCGCTATGTAGTATAATGCATACAAATCATGGGTAAAGGAAAAGAAAATTAGAATCGACATCGAGCATACTGTCCTTGAAGAGTTAAACAAAATCCCTGAACGGTTTTATGCAGAACTTTGCAAGAAAGACGGCGAAGACTACGAACGGGAGTGCCTCGGGGTGATGCAAGCGAGACTCGAAGCATGAACTCATCGCTGTCCTACAAGTCAAATGCACAAAATTAGTCGTATTTTTTATAAGTGTGGTATTAACAGAAAACACCACCCTACTTCTCGAAGAATTAATGAAAAACGCAACTCGTACTTGATGAAAGCGACAAATATCACTCGCGCTACGCTCTCATAATATTGTTGTCACTTTTGTCAACTTAATACTCGTGTTATTTTTCATTAATTCTTCTCGAACGGTTAGTGTTTTCTATACTAACTCCAGGAGGGAAGGGGGGAGTAAACTGGAAGTTAGGTCGAGTACACTGATTTGACCTTAAACTTTCAAACTAAGCGAAAGATGCTAAGTTGCTAAGTCGCCTAAAGTCGCCTTAAGTCTCGCTAAATCGCAGTCAGTTTTTTGACCAATTTTCCTTAAATCGCCTTAGGTCGCCCCGTGTCGCAATAAGTCCCCCTTAATTTGGAGTATGCCTAGAAAACAGAGAACAAAACTCTGATTTGAGAATAGTTTTAATAGCAGAGAAGGTGATTTTTACATTATTTCTTACAGACTTTACTTAATACTCAGACTTACTACTCAGACTTAGAGCTTGATCTAATACAAAAAGAATATTTCTGTAACAAATACATAACAACATTGAAAGGGATCATGTAAAAATATCAAAGCGCGCATTTTATTTGTTGTTGAACACAAATGATTTTACCAAAAAGGTCTTTCGGAGAAAGCAGCTGAGCCCGAGAAGATTAAAAAACGATACGATTTGTTTGAAATAAGGAAACCTGTGTTTAATCCTCGGATATGATAACGTGAAAACGCTACTGACAAATCAACAAGATGAACAAAACCGCAGTAGACCAGTGAACTGGATATGGAATATGAAATATCAACGGGCAGTTTCTTTCTTTGTTCCTATCTGACCAGAAAGTTTCACACTAGGCAAAGGTATCATAAAAAGACCTCAAGATCAGAGACAATTATTTCTTTTCCAGTTACAGTTTCCTGAGCAGCTAAACACACTAACAATGGCCCCTATATATGATCATGAGCTCAAAATACCTGTACCGTTCTAGACTGACTGTTTTTGAGTGGTCACATTGCAGTCCACCAGCTATTGTTTGCAGGGTTAGGATTTATTGCTTGTCCATTAGCTCATTGCTTTTTAGCCAATCGCGTGTTTTGTTTCAGTCGGTGCAGGCTGGCTTCAGGAGTGGCTCGCTCCATTAAACGGGTACAATGTCGTCTATAACTCTTTGACGTGCTGTGCAGGACTTAAAACTCTCAAACTTAGTTAATGTTCTGAGTGGCGTTGATATCCAACTTTACTTAATCGCCAAAAACCTCTGTAGGCTCCTTTTATAATCGACAAAATCCTTTCTTTGTGTTTTCAAAAAACCTGTTTGTAATAAGAGCCCCAGCTAACCCTTTTTGTGTCTTGTTAGGGGGGGTTTTATTTCAAATACTCTTACTTTTGTTTTCTTTACTAAAAGATCGATAAAAAGATCTAGAAGCATTTATTTTTGAGCAAATTTATCACAGTACTAGTATACTTTTATGCAGAAGTAAAGTGTTAGTTTGTTTAACTGTAAAACTCAGTTTTTACATATATCATAAGTAGTAAACAAACTGGTGATGCCGATTAAGAAGTTTCTTGTCGTTCTCATACTTTGAACGCACAAATAAATTGAACTTTTTCAGTCTCATGTTAGTATGCGAAAAATAAACAATAAACAGTCAAATTTCTTTTTAAATGTACGAGGAAGTGATTACGACCTTTATTTTTTAATGGAAACGCTGTTGAATTATCTTTTGAACTATTTTTTAATCCTAGCTAGTCCGCATTGGTAGATTATATACGTCCATTTGAAAGGTTTCAGTTTTTATACATGTTCAAAAATAGTTCATAGTGCAATGTTTCTTATCCTTTTTGTTTCATTGCTATACCTCCAGTGGTATCGAGAGTCTGCGGCGCAGGTTATATTGGTGCATGCACCAAACTTCTTTGCATATCCGTTTGCATGGAAGCTCGGTCCTGGCTACTAAAAAAAACCCACCAACTCTCATAATTTTCATTTCCAAAACAGGCGGATTTTTGGGGAAGGAAATTGAGCTTTCAAGAAAAATATGTTTACTCACTGCACGCTTTTTGGGAAGAAAAAACAGATCAGGTTTGGCCGAGGTTCTTTGTTCTTAAGGTTTTTTTTTTTGTCAAATTCAGACTCTAACTGTTCTTCAATTTATCTAAATAACCATTTCAGTTGAAAAAGGTTTTTTTATGGATATAAGCCAGAGCTTGAGTGTGTGATCTTTCATGACTCGTTCTTAAATTTGGGAAAACTTCATACATATACTGTGTCCTTATAAAGTTTGATTTTATAACAAAAGTGAGTACATGTATATTATTTGTTTTGGATGTTTGTTTTACTTGCCGTTCCAGATGTTGTATTTCCCATGAGCGCCGAAATCAAAAACAAAGAGTGCGAACGATTAATAGCTTCCGTGCTTTTCCACTTAAATTGCGAAAATTCTCGCAATAATCATGTGAAAGGAGCATGAGATTTGAGGATCCTCATCAGACATGCACGCTACCCACAGCGCCTATTTGACTATAGTAAAAAACAATATGAGTTTATAGATGTTTACTTCACTTGTTTTATACAATGCGATTTCATGTTTAACAAAGAATTACTTAGCTTTATATAACTTTTAGCGCAAAGTCCAAGATCAAGCAATTCAGAGGGATAAACTGACGAACTTGGTACAGACTTTCCGGAGAATCTGTTGATCCGCCAGCTTTTTTAAACTGCCTTTGATGTCGCTAATAGCGGATCAGTTTGGAGAACATTTTAGCAATAATCACGGAAGCTGGCGCGTTAATAGGCTCTTAGTAGGCATATTTATTTAGTATGGTTTACAGGTTCGATTTAATAATAGCTTTTCGAAATAGTAATCTAAAACGTGTACTGCGCCATTTCCATAACATAATTCGATGGTATAGAATTATAGTAAAACACTGATAAAATAAACGGTTCTTTTTTTGTTAAACGCGTTAGTCAAAAGCGATGTTACTAAAATAATTTTTGAGAGTCTGTTTTGTTTAATATGTTTCAAATGCTATCCTGATATCTCTATGGGGAGACAATATACGTCTCAGTTAAATTTTTGCCGCAGCTCGGGATGAACTGGGCGGGTTTGGAGATTCAAGACTCTCTTTGGGGAGTGGGTCCAGTTTGCATTATTGGAAGACGGGTTTTTGTAGTAGAAAGACTAACAGTTTCTTCACAAACATCCAATATCAAAGATTGATATCCGTTCACAAAGCATTGGCGGTTGAGCTTTTTATGTGTGAAAGTTCACTATTTAAGTTGCTGTAAATATCAAACAGCATTTTTGTTCACTTTACGGTTAACAAAGCAAGGCCGGAAAAAAGCAAGGAAATCCAATCGTCTTTCAATTTTACATTACGTACAATCTTGTAATTCATTAATCTCAATTCACCAGGATCTTCATTCGATGTAGCGGAAATATCTAGAAGGCAGTTTCTTGAAGATGAAAAATGACTACTTAGAACTGGCAAGACTTCATTAGTCCGCAAATGAACCGTATTCTGTGAGATAGCCGCTTCCGTATTTTAAAACAGATGAAAAGGTTTGTTTTTAGTTTAAAAATTTGTTGGCCTCATCGAAAAGCCAAGATATTTCACAATTTGTCCGCAGGCTATTTAGTATTTTAGCTTGCTCAAAGCAATTATGCTAAGCAAGCATATCTGAAGGCGATCAACTCAGTCAAAATATTTCAAAACTATGAAATTACAAAACCACCAAGGAATGATCTTTTTACAGAGATACGGTAATATTAAAGCAAACAAGTAGTCTTGACTACCACTGACCACGACTTTACTATTGTGTCATTTGAAATTTAGTAGAAATCCATGGTAAAAACTGAAGTGTAAATGATGAGAGCAAAATTTAGAGGTTCGGATTCAACAGATAGGCAAGGTTTAAAATATTTCCAATATAAGAGAAATCGCCAGATGACATAGAAAACATCCAGGTGAAATTTGAAGTATGAAACATTATGCTTTGATAGTACGATAAAAATATTTTTGATGCTACATTGGAGCAGTATACACTGATGTCTTCATTCAGTTTGTGTTGCTAGAAATAATAAAATATTTTTGTTGCTCTTCATTGGTGGTTAAAAAACTGTCTTATAAATTTTAGTTTCTTGATAGATAACCATTAACGAAGATTTTTTTCTTTTAACAAGAGCGTCGAACTCATTGGCCAACACTGTAAAATTACTAAGGACAAGTAGTAACATTATGTATAAATCATATTAGAACGTGTATGCAATAAATAAATTTACCGTAATAATGAAGTAAGCTATAACGCAAAATTAAAGAGAATTATTACACTTAATAGAAAAGTTGAAGCCCGTTCGCTTTTCATTTTGCAAAAAGAATTTACTAATAAACTACCTTTTTGTTTAAATAGTGATTGAGCAAAAGTTTAAAGTACTGAAACCTCATGTACAAAACTGAACTCATTTAAGTAGATGGCGAGATCAAATTAAGTAGCTCAGGTAAGGTTGTATAATTTTAACACAAAGTTTTGTCTAAACAGTCAGCATATTTGTAAAGTAATTGAATAATGATAATCCATTTATTTTCACAATTTCTACGCTCCTGTCTACATGGTTTCCCCTGATGAATAAAAATTTAATTTATGTACTGCGCGCGAATAACGTTTGCAGTGGTTTTGCCTTGAGAAAAACCTGTGACGTTGAAGTGAGACTCAAAGTTTAAGTGTTATTGTTAACAATTCGTGTTATTCTAAAACAAGAAAACAATCCAAGAATTAACTAGAAACAATGACATAAAATTCAATCGTGACTCTTCCTCGATTACTGACGCTTAATATACTCAAGATAAAGATAATAATCTCCTCTAAGTTTAAATCACATCTCGGTACAAAAGACTTTGACAAAAAACAATCTATTTAGGCTCCCATGAGGCGAAACAAAATTTACGAAAGCGATTAAGGTGCACTTGAGGTTTAATATAACACGGTAATGCCGCACAAACAAAACTCCGATTTGTTGTTTGGTAATATTCCCGTTTAATTACTTCCGAAATGCAGTCATCAGCGTCAACGCACGATGGCAGTTAACAATTTTATAAAAATATATTCGATCTGGCAGATGCCAAAGTAAATAATTCACTTAATTAACAAGATTTAATTAGTCTTTTGGCAAGGAAGAAAATTGGAAATGCTCACCTAAAATGAGCTAATCCGGTCGTTAAGGACCCTTAGCCCTTATAATTCAAGCCGTAGTTACCATATAAAAAGACAGAAAAAATAAATTAAAAGCACAGTTTCCTCGTCTCAGTTACTGAAGGGCACAATGCAAGCAAGCAAGTCTTCTTTTTCTGTCGAATCTCTCATTTCTAAGGAAAAGCAAGACTCGAAATTTGGTCTCCGAACTTGTAGTAGTTGTCCGCGATGTAAGCCAGCGGAGACTCACGAAATATCTCCAAATGGTCTTACTTTTCGCAGGATAATGAGCACCCAAGGAAACCACAATACTCCCACAAGTGACACCCAGACACCTCACGGACAATTGGCAGACACTCCTAACAAAAAGGTGTCTTCTTCTGGCGAGATGAACATCAATACTCGCACAGGTAAACATTTGAGACGTCATATTTTCACCTAATAAGGCAGATTAGACATTTCAAGTTGAGGTAGCAAATTTGTTATCCTTCGTAAGTTGTATATTATATTTGCTCCTTAAAAATTATCTGAAATTGAGTTAAAGTTTGAAGCTACACCGATAAATATTGATGATTCGATATCAACCTTTACTGAAATACATGACCAAAAGTTTCAAGACTAAATGTGTCATCAAACTATCTTTTCTAGAGGAATAATGCGAAAACAGACACCTCCGCGATAATTTTCAGTAAGCGATTTTTGTTGCGCGTACTTTTATGTGAATTTTCAGTATAATCTTAACAATTTACAAAAGACTTTTTCAAACACTTTCACGAAGTGCATAGGAATATAATATTGTGATAATTGGTTCTTTAATTTTAACCTTCGGCTGGGGGTATAATATAATATATTATCAACAGAAAGTACTTTCACTATTAATGTCAATTATAAAGACCTCATGTGGTAGAATGAATTTGTAGAAAGTCTAACCGGCTCTTCCTTTCATTAATGGGCGCAAACAGTTACACAGACACCTTTGTAGGGCGTTGCTATTGTTTTGCATAGCAATGGCTTTTTATAAGTTTGTACAGTAACAGGAAGACACTGCTACTAAAAAACTTTGTTGTTTCTAATTTCTTAAACTGAATTCTTGATAACGATTAGAAGAGAAAGGTAAAGTTTGGCGACTTTGTGATTTTTAAAGAAGACTGATGTGAAATTTGTGTTCTTCCTCTCCAGTTTCTATTGTTATGTTTCAGAGCGTTTTCTCGTAACGCCGTTTATTTCAGTTACCTTCTAAAAAATTTAGTCTATACAGATCATTTGCGATCTTTAAAAAAATGCGTGCATGGTTCAAAGGTTTAGTTGTACCCTTTTTTGTTCATGTTAAATAAAATATAACTGAACCGGCAGAGCTGGTGCAAGCAACCCGAACTGTAAACCCAATGAAGCTACATTTGTCGCATAGCTTAACAAAAATAATTTTTTGTGTGCATTGTTTTGTAGAACACTGTCCATTTTGACAACCTTGAAAAAAATATTTCCAAGTGTTTAACATTTTCTGCCGTCTTTAGTATATGATACTATTGATCACGAAGAAAAATTAAAATTTCTATGGGCGACTTTGTGCAGTGAGAATAATTTGGCCGCAAAACTACTCGCAAAACACAACTTTATACGTATTTTCTTTAGATACTTCCCTATTTTTGAGTGGTTTGTACCAAACAAAGAAACTTTATTAACAGTGGGTTTTCAGGGGGGAGTTAAGATGTTGAGTTTTACGGTCGTCCTTATTGATTCCAAGAGGTTAGCCTGGCCGAACCGCTACTGTTTTTAAGTTTTGAGATTGAGTCTTTTTTCACATTGTTTAGAGGGTCACGATGGAGTCGAGGATAGCACGCGGACGAGACGTTATAGAACAGCATTTACCCGGGAGCAGCTCAATCGATTGGAGAAAGAGTTTCTTCGTGAGAACTACGTCTCTCGTACAAGGCGGTGCGAGCTTGCGCAGGCGTTGAATCTCTCGGAGACAACAATAAAGATTTGGTTTCAAAACAGGCGTATGAAGTCGAAACGTAGAAGACTCGCCCTTGGTCTTAAGGCAGTGCCAACAATTTGTACCTCAAGACACGTGCCCGCGGACGCGCATGGCTCCAGCCACCTGTACAGCGGTCTACACTACATACCTTGGACCTACCCCTTGAATAGTGCGCCTATGTGGCCTCACAGCACGCACCTGTTACATTACGATCCGTGTTACCATGGTTACCCGGGTAATTCATCCACATCCTCGTTCAGGCCACCTCAAGAAACAAGTTTGTCAAACTACACACATCCATCATGGAGCAGTGGACAATCCAGCTGAAGTGAAGATTTCCACGGCATGTGCTCAGTGAAAATGAACCAAACACCGCGCATTGATAGATATTTTAATGGTACCGTGTACTTAACCGAAAAAGACGGTTTTCAAGCTGAGCGCTAAAGTTTCTAGTCGCTCCATACAAACACAATCATGTATAATGCAAACAATATATATACTTGATGTTGATATTGACGAAACCACTGAACGGAAGCACGTGACAACATACGGTTTTGACCAAACTCTATGTCTTGAGAGACGCATCTGCTTTTCAAGGATACAGAAATAGAAAAGAGAATTTGGAATCTAGAAAAAGAGAGTAACTGCTTTATTTGAAATCTTCTTGAGCAAATGCGATAAGTGGAATTGTTTGAACAAATTAAAGTGAGCACGTCTGTAGAGGAAAATGGAAACATTATTTACTTTATTACCCCAGTTTTCATTGCTACGTGAGATTTGAAAAATAAAATTCTCGTCTAGAGTTTGGTTCCATATTCCGTGCTTCAAACACACTAAACTAACAAACTGCGCATGCGCTTCGGAAGACAAATGTAATCAGGCACAACTCACAATCCTACAGACATGTACATTTTGCAGTTTTGGCAAAAGCAACCCGACTTCCGGAAAATTCGCCTACACTCACCATAAGAACCTTTTTATAGGAACGTTGTAGCTGAAAAATGCCAAAATCTAAGAACATTCTAGGAAAATAACTCGGGCTGAGACTACGAAAGATTTTTAAAATGGAACGGAGAACTACTACTACATATCGTGAGAAAGCAGTGCAGTTTCACATTTGATTTTGGTAAACATGCAATGTGGGAACTCATTCGCGTGAACAGCTGAACTGATACAGACCGGCGTAATTCCTAAATTAATTATATCCATTTTGAAATCACTGGTGATTCCTGCTATCTGATTGGTTCCGAACAGTAGTGATTACAGAACTAGTTACACTGTTTTGAGTTTGTAATCGCACTGTTCCGAATAATCAATTACAAAGCAGAAAAAACTGAAACAACCAATCACAGCGCAGCAAGAAAGGGTGCACAACATGTGGCAATTTTGACATGTACTTGCTGAAAACAACAAAATTGGTAATTGAACTTCCTGTCGTGCAATTTAGGTCTGAAATTATACTTGTGATTTCAAATCGAACTCGCGCTGCGCGCTCGTTCAATTTTGAAATCATGCCTATGATTTCAGACATCATTATAAATTGCACTGTTTTCACTCTTTTGAGTTTGTAATTGCATTGTTTTGAAAAACCAATCACAAAGCAGAAAAGGCTGAAACAGCCAATCACAGCGCAGCAAGAAAGGGATGCACAACGTATGGTAATTTTGACATGTACTTGCCGCAAACAACACAAAAAAGAATGATACAGATCTAAATAACTCAGTTTTATTTCAAAACGGATATAATTTAATTGGTAATTGAACTTTCTGCCACGCATATGTGTCTTGATCTGGACAATTTGTCTATTTTTCAAATTTAGTTTCCTCTATGGCCTTTGCGATCACATTGTTAGTAACTTGACTGCAATTTGGATAAAAAATACTGATTATGAGAAAGTAAATAAGTATACTTATTAGACGTTTCTTACTTTCTGTTCCTTTACAGTAACCTCAAGACTCTAGTTTGTCTAAATTTATGAACAAATTAGAATCACTCAGCGTATTTCAGCGTAACACTTATTAGCCATATTTGTCGATACGAATTAAAATAACAACTGATTTCAGCCATAAAACTAATGTACATTTGTTTTATAATATATATCTACAACACTTCATAGAAAGTGTGGCTTACGGATGCTTATTCATCAATTGTGAAATAAAATTTACCGAAGTTTTAACAACGTGTGGTTAAGCTTTTAAAAGTTATTGATAGACAATAGTTGGCTCGAGACAAACTCGCCGCTGTTTTTACACTTTATTTCAAGGGTTCCGCCACAGATACCAACATCACAAAACAATTTCAACAACAGACAGGCCAAGAATGCAAAATAAATAGAATTAAAAATAACGTAATTTTGCGGCGACAGAAGTTTTGACATCAACTCCCTTGGTGGAAGTTGAAAGATAAAAAATGATTACAGTAATAAAATTGTTCACATATTATTGGCCACACACCTTTAAAGACATTTGAGTGCTCGTGCTCTGGGAACGAGGTTGCTCTGGGCCCTATTTCTTTAAACCTCGATTCACTTCACTCTCGGTTAGGCTTAAAATGGCTCTTTCATGGCTGAATCAATGGATTTTCTCTTTTTCAGAAGTTAAATTTTCACGTTCTTTATCCAAATAATTTAAAAAGAAAACATTAAAAAGACATTAATCGATCATTATGCATTTTTAAAACAATTTATTACATTGTGTTCCGGCCCGGAACACAAGAATTGACAACTACAATCCAACTTAATCGCCTCCTAAAACAGCCCATCAATAGCATTTACTTCTTGAAATACTTGGATTGGTATCTGAACAGTGTCTTTTTGGAGATATTTTAGCTTGAAACAGGTTTTTTGTCAATAAATCTTTGAGCATGCGTAAAGCCGTGAAAGAGACCTTTTAATCCTGGGTTAAATTTCCTAGCCAATGTTTAGTCAAGCCGTGGTTTAAAAAGCGTTCCTACGAACTCGATTACCTGACCAAGGTTTGGCTCGCATTTCTGCGTTCTTATTGGCTCCTGAACAGTGAAATGACGTGACATGATCGTGACATGATGTTAACATAGTCATTGTCGTTGACACTATTATTACCATTGCCATTGTCGTTCTAATTATTCACGGTATTAAAAAATCGTGAATTTTTGCAATATGACGTTATTTTATCATTCTGGTAACCACGGAAACTGGAGAGTAATCACGTGACCAGCCTTAATTGGAAGATATTTGACCAATTAACAATCATGCCAAATCTTAAGATAGACGGATAAAGCATATTGAAAATATGGGTGGGGG
>JANSTQ010151111.1:0-12423 GCA_026167885.1 Bergia puertoricense
TTCATTACAGATATAAATGAATGCTTCCCAGCAGATATTTCGTCAAAATACAAACACCTCGCCCACAATTGTCACCTGGATGCCAACTGTACCAATTCCAAAGGCTCTTTTTTCTGCACCTGTCATACGGGATATTCTGGTGATGGAGTTACTTGCGTTGGTAATCATCTGTTTTGGTTTGCCCCGTACAAAATTAAGATAGGGGGATTTATGCATGCAACCAGAACGGCTGCGTGGAAAAGCGCAAAAAGGAGCTTAATCACATTAATTATTAATTATTTTAATTACAATGGACAGTACAAAGCCTGGTCATCGTATAGTTCAAAATTGCAACGTGAAAAGAATATATTTCGGTCCTTCTGAAGAACCTGTGAACCTTGATATATAATAATCTCGTTATAAGCTAAGCTTTATATTAGGGTCTGCAGTCCGTTAAATTCGCACTTATTCATACAAAAACATTAAAACAAATGGATATTATATGTACAATGGAGCCAGGAGATGTTGTCGTTGCCCTCCCAGTTGTTCAAAGTCCTTGTTCTTATTTAGATACTGAGAAACATAAGTTAGCGCATCATTTCATGATCAGTTACAATTTCAAAATTACAATGCGCGCGAGTTGCTACACATACACAGGTGCTCACAGTGTCTTTGGTCCAAACAAGTTGTGATATGGTGTAACATACACAACTATCATTGCTCTTTAAGAAGTTTTGTAACATTTTTCGCACTCGCGCAAAGTCAGTCTGGTTGTTGGCATACCTTGCGTATCGGTAAATGTGTTGTCCATTTGTAAATCTCTTAACTTTACACAGATTTACTCTTCTTTAAGACATAGACGAGTGCCTTCCAAATGCCCTCGCTCCGAATCACAGCCACTATCACCACAATTGCCACGTTGATTCCAACTGTACCAACACCAAGGGCTCTTTCTATTGCACCTGTCATACGGGGTATTCAGGAAACGGAGTCACGTGTGTGGGTGAGTTGCAACCACGCCTTCCATACCTTTCAAATTTTGTTTCTTTCCAGTAACTGCATTTACGTTTCGCAGAAGCATTCTTACAGCAAAATTATTTTGCGACACGAATTTCTTTTTGTGTCCAGAACAACGTAAGTAAGACTGAACACAATCTCTCTTTTGGCAAGTATAACTTTGTTTGAGATTAAAAAAATGATCTTAATTAAATTGAAAGACCCTGGTATCTTGCCTCTCATTTTTGCCTGTAACTAGTGAAGTACATATTTTGTTCTCAATGAGTTTGAGTAATGGACTTTGTAAGGACGTTTTCGAACTTAATTTCTATAATTTTTGGATTAGTGGTTATTATTTTACGTTTAATGAGTGCTTGCATGAAGAACGTTAGTGTTTTTGCATCTTATAGTCCCAGAAATAAATATCACTGTTAACTGAGTGTGAAACGCCACATTATAACGTTGATGATTTTTCGCCAAAACGAAACGCTACAGCTTCGCAACAACTTAAAAAATCGCGGAAATAATATTCAAAAAAGGTATTCGGACCGCTCGCTACACAACTCCATTAGTTATCTTTTAAGAAAAGAATGATTTCCAATAATCAAGAAAGGTGTTCCATCAATCTGAGATGCACTGAAAGTGTTCTTCATCGGATGATCCCTTTAAAGCTTATGACTTGTTTCAGTTATTATTTATGATATTTTAAACCTTACAAAACGACTGCGAGTCTCATAGCTTACGATATAAGCGCTCCTCACGATAGAAGAGGAACACTCAAGTATTAGTGCTCTAGAACTTTCGGAGTATTCATACCACATGCAGCTTCTAGACACTCGGAGCCGTTTTCTGCGAAAGAGAAATTCAACTGATTGTTTTTAACATCAAATCTAAACATCGTTTTCCCATCTATAAGCCAATCAGAGCGCGCGTTATATAATCTCTATTATAAAGTTTTTCTTCAAATGATGTTTCGTTGGGTTTGATTTGGTTGGATTTATTTCGATTTGATTTGAAGTAAATTAAATAAATATAACAATTTCCGAAACATTTCCAAAAGAAATATGCTTACAATTACAGATATCGACGAATGTTTTCCGGATCAGATATCAGACAAGTATAAAAGTCTCGCTCACAACTGTCACGCTGACGCCAACTGTAGCAACACCAAAGGCTCGTTCTACTGCACCTGTCATACGGGGTATTCAGGGGATGGAGTCGCGTGTCTAGGTAAGGTTCTCGATACTATCTATGTACTTTTATGGGGAACCGTACAACTTCGGAGCTGCCAAAGTATTTTTACGAATAAGACTTTTCTTTACACGTCATTCTGCAATTTATCAGTGTATATTCCAATAATGATTTAATACGTACTGAACTGATAGAGTAAATTCTTAAGAGAAAGAGACAAACATTGGCTGCTTTAGTGTAAACGTAACCTAATCGTCACAGTCCACAGGAGTGATACAAGAACCATTGATAATAATAATAATAATAATCAGTAATAATAATAGTAATAATAATAATAATAAAAGAAGGTTTTATATTTATTAAGATCATTTTTCATGTAAATATGCTCAAATGCGCTTTACAAAGTTTTGAGACTCTACTTCCCAGCATGCTGGTACTCGTTTTACCGAACTCGGTAACATGGATGGAAAACTGACTCAACTTTGGCGGAAAGAAGGTTACCGAAATGTTCAACCCTCGGTGGTGGCCGTGGCTTGAGCTCGAGACCTCGCATGTGGCATTCTGAGGTCCCGTTTATATGGAGAGAAGTTGTCCCGGGTAGAAGGGTTACCCGCCTACCCGAGCTACCCTGAGCGAGCCAACTTTCCCTACATTTTTTTACAAAACACATCGAACAACCGTTTACATGAGAAACACAGACTTGGCTCTGCTAGAAGGATAACCCGCCTAGCCGGGTCACTCGCTTTCAAAAGTACGGTCACCCTTCTACCGGGACAACTTTTTCCCATGTAAACACTTTGGCTAGCCTTACCGAGTCAACTTGATCAAGTGTAGATACACAGAGCATGCGCGAGCGTTGACGGCAAGTTGTTGACTCGGTTAAACGTGGCAACTTTTTTGTCATGTGAGCTCTCGCTAAAGTTGACTCGGCTGGGAGAGTAACCCTTCTACCCGGGACACCTTTTCGCCATATAAACGGGGCCTGAGATCTAGCCAAATACGCTAACCTTGTCGCCATAATCATCAATAACTCCGTTATAAGTTTTGGAGACGGCAAGTCTCAAAAAGTCTTTATGCCCTTAGAAGGTCTTCAATTGACAAACGCCACAAAGAACAAGATAACAAACGCTTCGTTGTTGTGCGTAAAAATACAGATGTCTGATGTGTGAATATGCGGTTTTAATAAAGAGATATTTTAACCAAGAAATAGAATTACTTTGTTTTAATTGATTTTGTTGAAGAGTTTCAAATCAGCTGAGAGTTTTTAAAGCCAAAAACCAATTTATTTTTCGAGCAGAACCTTATCTTAATTTTTTATGCAACTCAGCTACGTGATTATTGATTATCATTCACATAATTATTTTGAAATACTTTTTTCCGTTTAAAATACAACTCAATTATGGCTTTCGCACTTAATATACTTCTTGACGATTTTATAGATATTGACGAGTGCCAACCAAGTAAACTTGCGTCACACCACAGTCACTACGCCCACAACTGTCACGCTGATTCCAACTGTACAAACACCAAGGGCTCGTTCTACTGTACCTGTCATATAGGATACTCCGGAGATGGAGTAAGATGTATTGGTAAGATATATGTAAGAGTTGCTAGATGAGATCTTGAATTTTTTCGGTATGAGTGTGTTCTTGCAAAATCGGTCAAGATTTGTTTTATTATTTGCCATACTGTTGAGTGTAAAATTGGCAGTTGACAAACTTCGGTTCCTTCAGATATTGATGAATGTAAACCAGGAGCTATTGCTGATCGCTACAAACATCTTGCTCACAACTGTCACGCTGATTCAAACTGTACCAACACCAAGGGCTCGTTCTACTGCACCTGTCACACGGGATACTCCGGAGATGGTGTGACATGCATAGGTAGGTCAAATTGTCCATCCTTTATGCGTGTTTACCGTAACATAGTAACCAATGAAAAGCGAATAAATGTATTTCCATAGTGAACTCAGAGTAAGATATTTTATATAATTGACCGTATCTTTTATTTTGATAGTCCTGAGAAGTGAATTACTTATACCTTAACTTTGGTATATTACATTTTTAGCATTAAATTTGAGATGATGATCTATCACCATTCAGTTATTAGTACTGACTTCACAATATACAGGTACTTCGTCGCAATTCAATTTATACAAAGTTAAACCTAATCTGAGAATTGCCGGAGTACGGTTGACTGATAAGAACTAATGGGATGTCTTGAAGTTGATCAAAGTTGAAGCAGTATTTGACAACCAGGAGACTAGTTAAAGTGTTCTTGCACAAATGCGTTCTTGTATATTTTGTGTTATTCCCTGCAGACATTGATGAATGCAGGCCAAAGTATATATCGACTAAATATAAACACCTGGCACATGACTGTCACTCTGACGCCAACTGTACCAACACCAAGGGATCGTTTTACTGCACCTGTCATACCGGATATTCTGGAGATGGAGTCACGTGTGTAGGTAAGCTGTTGCTGGTAGGTGCTTTTTTAACAACCACGACGAAATACGCTACGCGTCGTAACCTGCCTAACCTTAGGAGACCCATTTCATAGTCGCTGTCAGTACACATAACCATAAGTAACTTTTATGTAATCATAATTTTTCTGTTCTTTCTGTAAGGTACTTCACAATACACCTAGTCGGACCATTGAATATCGTTTTTCATGCGCTCAGATTGCATATTGCAGACACTCGGTACACCTAGTGCCAGTATGACCAAACCAGTAAATAGTGCTTATCTCTCATTCTGATTGGCTATCCGAGCGCAGGATACCATGCGCTAATTCGAGCACGCATGAGTGAGCTTGAACGCGAGTTATGCACAGCTTAGTATTAAAGGAAGTTTTCTGTGTTTCTCTTCATTTAAAACTTAAAGTTCTTAGAGGGTTCTTTCTATGCTCTGGTTTGGTACATGCAAGCACAATTATTATTTTCAGTGTTGATGAATAGCAAGTATGTGTCTATGTAGCCTGAAGCCTCAAATGTAAAAAAGGTCCCTTAGTGTTATAAAAATTTGATCCTAAATTCAGTACCTGAGCGTGCTGCGATCGCACGGTACCTTAACTTTAAATTTATTCCTCCACTTCTGAAATTAATCGCTAATTATTTACCCGATGTAAAAGTTTGCTGAACCACCATTGCCGGGTTTCATATCGTGAGGGAATAGGGCGAGTTTGCCTATTACCGGACCAAATCATCACGAGTTCATATAAATCACTGTAAATGGCAGTCGTTTTTGTAATTTTTTTTTCAGTTTGAGTTTAACTCAGAATTTCAGCCGGTCACAATGGTAATGTAGGTAAGTGCATTTCTCAATGGCTTGCCGGTTGTTGCCAGAATTGATGACGATTTGATTGAGTTTTGGTCGAATGTTTGCCTTTCGGGAGCGAATTTGCCAGTACAAACTCTGTAATATAGTTTTATTAGAAAGTGCTAGCTTTTATATTGATTTGTGCAATTTTGAACTTTTTTCTGACCGGAATAGTAATGATAACTATTGCTCTCGATCTTTTATTGTTGTTAAGCAAGATATGTTGGACAATGGTTGCGTAAAATTGTGAATATCTGCCGCTTTCCTCGCAACAAAAGTTCCGTGAAAAGACTTTCAAGTGACAAACTTGACAACTAAACCGATCAAAATGTTCTGCATGCCGCAGTCACAAACTGGCTCAGATAATAACTAGTTACATTGTTAATCACCAAACCATATTATTCTGGTACGTTCAGGCTCCAGTAGCACGTATAATTTCAGAAACTGGTGAAAAACTTCACTTAGCGATCAAATTTTATGGGCTTCGAAATCATAATGTCCGGTTTTTACCAAACTAGGCCCCGCAGTCCCTCACAATATGAAGCCCGGCAATAGTTAGCGTCTCCTCGAGCTTGAAGAGACTTTTTGCTTTCTTTTTACTTCTTAAAGAAAAATTCGCCAAGTAGCGACGTACATTCATCCATCGCTAGCGTGTAGTTAATTATTTTTGTTCTTGCTTGACCTTTTCAAACTTATCGCTTTATTAAGCTTGTGAACTATGTGTTGTGGATCAGTATTTTGACAATTCAATGAAATATCAAATATATTGCAGATATTGACGAGTGTTTGCTAACGAGTTTGCTAGCTCCTCGCCATGCACATTATCACCACAATTGTCACTCTGATGCCAATTGTACCAACAACAAGGGCTCATTCTTCTGTACCTGTCATGTGGGTTATTCAGGAGATGGAGTCACATGTGTTGGTACGTAGTACTAAGTATATACTAAAACGCATACAAATTACACAAAAACGGTTCTTAAATGCATACGTACATTTATCAGTTCATACAAAATTAAATAGGCTCATATATTCATATACACATTTTGAGTTAACTGAAACAAAGCCTCACCCATTCTTTGTCTAGGTTCTAAAGCCTTGCCTTTAAAACACAGTTGATGTACAGCTTGGCAATTAATCTATCAAAATAATCCTATGAGATGCCTAGATGTTTTGGAAGAATGCCCACTTTATTCAGTTATCTCTAGTTGTTCGTCTAAAATGGCTTTTTCCGTGAAAGTGGGACACGACCGTTTATATTAGCCGTCTATTTTCCGCCTAAATTCCCCACAAGCTCACGCATATTGGTTATGTTGCTACGATAGTTATCAGACTGATCAATAGACAGTGTAGCACAATTACTTGGAAATCATCCCTAAGCAACCTAAATAGTAGAAGAAGCTGAAATTATCTAAAACATCATGTCTCATTTTGTTTCAAAATGAGTTTCTCCCAATATTACTAGTCTTGTATTTACGTCGTTCTTGCGTTTCGATGCAAAATCTTAAAATTCGTATTGTTCTTGTGTTCCGATGCAGTTTTTTTTATTTACGATTAGGTCAACACTCACAAAAGTTGAGTAACCTCTTACCAACCAGTACAGCTAGTAAAAGGTTCAACACACAATGCTTACCGCTTGAGTGTTTTCAATTATCATAAAAACATAAGTACATACATGCGCACATACCTACCTACCTACCTAACTACCTACCTACCTACCTATCTACCTACTTACTTACCTACTTACCTACCTACCTACCTACTTACCTACCTACCTACCTACTTATCTACCTACCTACCTACCTACCTTCCTACCTACCTACCTACCTACCTACCTACCTACCTACCTACCTACCTACCTACCTACTTACCTACGTGCGTACGCACGTACCTACATACACACATACATACACACCCACCAAACCATGGTCACGGACATACTAACAAAATAAATCGTCTTATATGTATTCAAAACTTGATTGTTATGTGAATACTTCGATCTATAGACATCGACGAATGTAGTGCAAGCTTGCTCTCCTCGCATCATAGTCACTACGCTCACAACTGCCACAATGACGCCAACTGTACCAACACTAAGGGCTCGTTCTACTGTACTTGTCATACGGGATACTCAGGAGATGGAGTTACGTGTGTTGGTACGTCATTTGCTCTTTGTATAGAAGTTGTTATGGGTAGCATTATTCGATTATTTCCGTTAATCAATATCGCTTTTGTGACTTTTTTCATTAAATGTAGTTCGGTAATTTTGTTTTCTTCTAGATGTAAACGAATGCGATCTGGCTGGTATATCGGATAACTATAAATATCTTTCGCACAACTGTCACGCGGATGCAAACTGTACGAACAATAAGGGCTCGTTTTACTGCACTTGCCAAACGGGATATTCTGGAGATGGAGTCACGTGTACTGGTACGTGCGACACAGTTTGTAACATCTTGAAGTGTTTCTGAGTTCTGATGTATCTTTCGATGGTTTGCGAAGCTGCATTGGAAAATTTTTGATTTTTAGTTGATTTTTAGTTGATTTTGTGCAATTCTGTCCTGTTTGTATGCGTTCATATTGTGTTTTGCTTTGCTCGTTACTTCAACGTGGAAAAGTTTGTGCTTCTCCTTTTCTCTCATTGTGCTCATAATCCTAGAAACTACTTGTTTTTTATTTTCATGTTTAAAGATCTAACGTTGTACTTTGTTTATATTTTGACAGTTGCTTCCATTCTCAAGAGAAACGCGTTCTTCGTCGCTTCATCTGTTCCATTATTATGGTGCAATTTGTTTCCGAATCAGAAAACTAGCTATTGATCCATATTGAATCAAAATAGCGGCCAAGATAGCTTCTGGTTTCTAATATTGTTTGAAATAAAATAAACAGCTAACTCAAGTATCACTTTAACAATATCAACATGCATGCACGCATGTACGGCACGACGTAAAAATAGTAGCATGCTTTTGTTAAGCCCTTCCTGTACCACAGGTTTCTTAGAGTTTTTTGAAAACTCTCGATGTCACAATCCACTTTATTGGGCGTGGTTTTCAATCAACTCAAATAAACTTATGGTACTTCCTTTTGGGCTATCAAAAATGTTTTCTCGAACAAAATTAAATTGATTGCATATACAAGGTATTGAGTAGATTTTTTCGTGTTTCTTATCTACATGTACTCATTGGTACTGTTAACAGACATAGATGAATGTGCAACGAACACGCACAACTGCCACGTTGATGCAAACTGCACCAACACTAAGGGCTCGTTCTACTGTACCTGCCATACGGGATACTCAGGAGATGGGGTCACGTGTGTAGGTAAGGACGTCAACCACCTCAAAACGTTTAAGCTTCCATCGTTTATTTCTTTAATGCGTTTGGTTCAAAATTTTATCTAATAACATCGCAAAGAATAGTTACGTTTTCGCTTTAGAGATATGGATTCCAAATGTAACAAGGTCACGTGATATTTTGGCTAAACTTTGAGAGTTTGCTGCTGTTTGCAGGCGAGGTATCGAAAATGATCTTGCGTAAAACGCAAGTCACTCATTTTAAGGGTCCATTAACGTATCTCGTTGCTAAGTAACGTGGTTGCTATGCAGGAAGCATAACGCGAGCGCCACAAAGCATGGGAAAATATCCCGCCATTTCTTGTTTGTGCGGGCGATGCGATGTCTAATCGATTATAATACTTCAGTGTGAATTGCTGATGCATTTTCTATTTGTTTCTATCTTTTGTTTTATTTCATCCATTATTGTCTACCAATGAAGGAACAACGTTGAAGCGATAAAAAGTAAGGACTGTATTTTGGTTTGTCAAATTTACTGGATTATTCCACCAAACGTTGCTCAAAGTGTAGTCCTTCGGAACAGGAATTGTGTCTTTGTGATAATTTGAAGAATCGATTGATAAGGTTAGATACTAATTTACCGTTTACTATAATTGAAATGTTGATTTTTTGTCGCTCTCGCGTTCAAAGAATTCATGTAAAGAGTGTTTCCAAGTTTAATTATGATTTTTCATTCAACTTTTACATCCTGCTGCAATTATGCAGCTACACAGTAACAAACTAGACATTTTTAAGCTTTCCCCGGCGCTAATAAAAGAAAGTTAAATTTTGTTTACCGGAATCGTAAGAACAAGCATTTTTCTTGAAACGTAGGTATCCTTTTTGTAAAATGTCAAAAAAACAAAAAACTGGTGAAAGAAAAGGTGATTTTAACAACACGTTTTTCACCCTTGAACTTTGTCTTAAGCCAGAATGTCAAAAGCATATTTACAATTTTGCGAATTACCTCAAAGAAACGAATTATACTGCAAGTAGCACACAGAACTGAAAGTTTGGCGATCTAGGCTAATTTTTTTATTTGCCTAGTGACGTCATAAACTGAATTGTATTTGCACACAAGGGGTACTATCAAAATATTGTCCCATAAAAGCAAACTGAAGTAAAACTAGAGCAAATTAAATTTTCCTTAGGCCCTAAAAGATACGTTAATGGGCCCTTAATGCTTTGGAAAAGCGGGAGCTCAAAAGCTTGGATTAAAGTAACGGAATACCATCCTAATGTGATCTGATTATGTAACAGATGTGAACGAATGTGGAGTTGAATCTTTGGCACCTCACCATAGCCACTATCATCACAACTGTCACACTGACGCCAACTGTACCAACACCAAGGGTTCATTCTACTGTACCTGCCATACGGGATATTCAGGAGATGGGGTCACGTGCTTTGGTAAGTAATTTTAAGTTAAGTGGGTTTATTTAAGTGTTCTAATTGACTCCAAAATACGGCTCTCTAGAAATTTCTATATATTTTTTTCAAAATACTTTAAAATAAAAAAAACCCATATGAGCCGTCTGCAGGCTCTGATTTCTCACAAACGTAAAACTTTGCTGTTTTTTTAAGCTTGTAGCTAAGATGAGACTTCAATATTTTTTTAACAATCTTTTTTTCAAGATATTGACGAATGTATACCAGCAGAGCTTTCAAACAAATACAAGCACCTTTCACACAACTGTCACTCAGACGCGAACTGTACCAATAGCAAGGGTTCATTTTACTGCACCTGTCATACGGGATACTCAGGAGATGGAGTCACGTGTATAGGTAAGAGAGATATCTCTTCATGATAAAGTATTTTTTATTTGGAAGATCTTTAAAGATTTATCACGGTGATTTGAAACTAAACTGTCATTTGATAATTTGATTAAATAAATCAACTATATTTTTACCGATGAACTTCTTTTGCAACGAATGTGAAGTCGTTGTTACTCTTAGAATATTATTTTTAAACAACATCTATATTTTCGAAGATTCGCGTGTGATGTCTTTCCAAATTTTTTCTCTCGCCTTAATACAAAAATAAAACTGTTAACTATCGTTTTTATTCTCTAACACAGATATAGATGAGTGCCTGCCAACAAGCGCATTTGCGAAACATCACGAACATTACCATCACAATTGTCACGCTGACGCCAATTGTACCAACACTAAGGGCTCTTTCTTCTGCACTTGTCATACGGGATATTCAGGAGAGGGAGTTACGTGTAATGGTAAGTATGAGTTCAAACGTTTGTCATTTTGTTCCTGCCTAAACTACACTGAGAACTATGGAAGTAATAAATCAATCTTTCATGTTTCTTTCGTTTTGACTGATTATTTCATTGAACCCTTTTTTGTAGTAGGAAAAGGAAGCAAATATCTACTGATGTTGAGTTCTTTTACTTTAGCAGTTTAGCTTTATTTAAGAGTTTACTAAGAAAGCTTTGGTAGAACTAAAAGAACAGGCTTTGGTTGCAAAGTAACGTTCATCCTTAGTAATACGTTCCACTTGCTTGAAACCCAGATCTTTTCTTTTTGCTTTCTCGATTACCTACCGAAATTTCCTATTATTTGTTTTGGTTTCTTTGAGTACAGAAAGGAAGAGATATTTCAGTTTATATTATAGGATTGATAGAACTTAATTTGTGATGATTTTCATATTGTTAACAAATATGTAAGAACATCATGTTTTTGGAAATTTATGTTTTAGACATTGACGAATGCCGATCTGGTATCGACAACTGTCACAAGCAAGCAACCTGTTATAACATCAAAGGGTCGTTTTACTGTACATGCAATATCGGTTGGACAGGAAATGGAGAACATTGTTGGGGTAGGTGCCTGACAATCTGATTATGATGATGCTGCTTCCGAAGTCTGACCTTTACCATAATCACGAGTTTGTAAAAGATAAATGAAGATTTTGAGATTTAATACCAAAGCCTTATTTTCCTGCTCTTAAAATCTGGATTGGATAAGAAACTGAGAGTTTTGCTATGGTGAGTAGATGAGAGCCAGACCTCGATGCAGTGACCCAGGCAGTACTTTATAGACCTCTTCACTGCCTGTCTTTACTACAGCGTCTGCTAAATTATAATTTGGAGTTGAAGGTGAAAGCGTACCAATCTTATGGTTTTTTTAACCCAGATGTCGACGAGTGTGCTTTGAACACCCACAATTGTCACACAGACGCTACGTGTACAAATACGAATGGCTCTTTCACCTGTGCTTGCAATGATGGTTACTATGGTGACGGTGTCCGCTGTTCAGGTAGGTTGAGGACATTAGAGTATTGTTATGACGTCTTTTTTGAAGTGTTCGTACAATCTTATCTGTATTTCAAAAGAACCATTAATAAATTAAGAAAACAGAGATGCTAAGATGCTACTTCACTGTAAAGTATGATAAAATAATACTTTTGCTTAGCACCATTATACTATCTGTCTGTCTATCTATCTGTCTATTTGTCTTTCTGTCTAGCTATCTGTCTATCTGTCTGTCTATCTATTTATCTACCTACCCACCTATCTATCTATCTATCTATCTATCTATCTATCTATCTATCTATCTATATATACATGTGTGTGTGATACATAATATGTATAT
>JANSTQ010151123.1:0-11729 GCA_026167885.1 Bergia puertoricense
CCCCCCCCCCCCCCCCCGGAGGGCTCATCGTACACTAAGCCAAGCGCATACCCCACTCAAATTGCCCAAAATATCCTTTGCTTAGTTCATTGGCACAAGCAAATCTCTTTGCAATCTTAAACAAGTCCTACAACATTATTTCACCAGGTGCAATCCTGTTGAAACACTTTGTGAAAAGATCACGAGACTGAATATTTTGCCAAATGAATTTGAAGCTGCACTAGCAATAGTTTCGGCACTGAAACGTGGGAGGCTGAGCCCCCCCTCCTGTCCCCCTGCTCCACTGCCTATGAATAAAGAAAATTTTGTTGCAACAAAAAAAAATTTTAATTTTTAAATTTTTAAAGCTATCTTACACAAAAATGACTTCAGAAACTTCTATTTTTACCATATTTTCACCAGTTTCTTTTGAGCACCCCTAACAAACAACCAAACAAAAAAGTCAGGCCTTTTTTGGATTTTAATGTGGAGTTGCTTTTGTTCAGACTTCACAAGTCTCTGACTCACCTCAGCTTGAGAGCATGTCCATTAATTACAGACAAGGCCTTGGAAGCTGTAGCAGGTGGGTAGGGTGTGGAAGCCAGGGCAAGGAACAGAAAGGTTTGGGGGGCCGGGGGAAGGGTGGAGTAAGATGTGTCTCTGATTCACCCAATCCTGACAGCATGTCCACTAATTACAGACAAGGTCTTGGAAGCTGTAGCAGGTGGGTAGGGTGTGGAAGCCAGGGCAAGGGAAGGTTGGGGGGTTTGGGGGGAAGGACGGTAAAATGAGTCTCTGACTTACCTAATCCTGGCAGCATGTGGCAGGTGGGTCAGGCATGGAGGGGGAGGGGTAGGGGAGTGGTGGGTTTTGTGAATCCCCAACTTACCTGATCCTGAGAAAATGTCATTTTGATACAGACAAGTTCTTGGAAGCTGTAGCAGATGTATCGGGTATGTAGGCAAAAGGGGGATGGAGAGTGATGAGTTTTGTGAATCCCCAACTCACCTGACCCAGAGGAAAATAAAATTACTGGTAATGTTCTTTCATTACAGACAAATTCTTGGAAACTGTGACAAGTGGGTTGGGCATGGAGGCAAAGGGAGGAAAGGGGAGGGGGGGGGATGAGTTTTGTTTGTCTTTTCAAGACTCACCTGACACTGAGAGCATGTCCACTCATTATAGGCAAGGTCTTTGAATCCGTAGCAAGTGGGTGGGATGTGAAGACAAGAGGAGGAAAAGGGAGGGGGGTGAGTTTTATTTGTGTCTGACTAACCTGACACTGAGAGCATGTCCACTCATTATAGACAAAGCACAAATTGAAGAGATCAGTGCAGAAATGGTCTAATTGGTGATTTTGATGACTTTTTCAAAATACTGGGGAATTCTGAGTTTTTTACAGCTACACTGTTTTCTAGGCTAAACATTACATCGCATATATGTTTTCCGGTCACCTTTATTCTTTTAAGTCCAAGATAGGAGGGGAAGTGTTTTTACCCCTGCAAAGATTACAGTGTATAGGATTTTCTCACCACCTTGGAATGAGATTCTTTGGTAGGTAAAAGCAAAGTTATTTGGTAATGTTTGGAAGGTAACTCAACTTGGATTACAAGTACAATGTGTTGGCTACATAATACGAGTCCAATGGCCACAGTACCATTGCAAGTGGAGAATTTTCAGGTTTTGTCAAGGGTGGTTTAAATTGTCACTGTAGCTGCTTTTGCATCGAGCTCTTACATTATCCAACTAATTCCAGAACATCATTTAATTTGTTGCAGCTCTCAAAAGATTGCAGTCTTTGACGCTAAGTGACTGTTCACAGTTAACTGACAAATCCTTCCAGTATATCAAAGGTTTGTCCTCTTGACTATTGATAGTTACCATTTTCGGACTGCAGCAGCTCAATGTGACAAATCTGTATTGTTGGTAGATTATACCTTTTTCTGCACAGTTGGAAACTTGTTAAATAAGAACCTTAACATGATGATACATGCATGTCACCAACTTTTGAAAACATTTTTTTAAAAAATCAGCAATTGCTTTTTGCTATGTGGCCATACCAACTTTTAAATGCTTCAGTTTTAAAAACTTCGTTGATGTTTTAGGCATTTCAAGTGGTAAAATTAAAATTAAAGCTTTAATACAGTTGAAGAACAGATAAAAGATTAATAAAACATTACTAAAACTTAAACATTTTTGACACGGGAATATGATGAGTGACTTAATGTTGAAAACGTTTAGAACGTTTGAAAACATCCATAAGATGTTCAAAAATGTTTCCCCATATATTTCAAAGTCGAAAACATTTGGGTTTTATTCATGTTTTGTCAATCTGTTGTCCTTTTTATCATCAACTAAAGATACAGTTCCTCCCTTTCTTTCAATATGTGGAACCTATTTTGTTTCCATTTTCACTTTTATTTCATTTATTATTTCAACTTTTTGTGTTTCAGTTTTTTTTCATTTAGTAGTTATTCATGTACAGGTGACTTATTGCTGGATTTAATTTCTAGGAGATTTTCTTCGCATTTCCACATTTCTTCCTCTCCCAGGCAATATAGCTGGATAAAACTGACGAGAAAACTTTAGTCAAAGCTGACATAGGTTTTGGGCCAATAAAGGAACTCAGTTCTTTTCTGAGCCAAGGTAACAAGATGACGAGCCAAATGAATTTCATATGTATATGGTATACTCAATTTAATCATGATGAGCTTCTGATAGTGCTCACTGTTGTATCTTGCCAGATCTTGTGTCCCTCACATCGCTACAGATGGACAATACAAAGGTGGGTGTCTCCATAGCTGAACTATTTGTCACTTCAAGATAAAGGCTTGAGTAAAGTAAGCCACGAGAATCTTCCATTTAAGCGTTTGGGATTTTTTTTTGGTTTCATTTTGAAATATGTGTTTATTTTACCGAAAATCCATCAGTTTAAGACCCTGGTACATGTCGCAATTCTTCTTACAACTTGCAAAGATGCATTGCAATGCCGTTCAATAAAAAGTTGAAGAAAAAATTGCCCATGTAACTCTCTCTGCAACCTGCTTTACTAAGAAATATTTTAAAGATAATAGCTTGTGTGCTAATCAAACTTTCTTGCAGTCTAAGATTGAATAACGGTAATGAAAATTGCGGAAAATGTAGAATCATCCTCTTTTCACAATGTTGCATGACAAACTGCTGCATGTAACATCTTTACTGCAACGCGCAGTGCTCTTCTGTCACGGGCATGGCATAGCAAGTTGTAAGAAACAGTTGCCTCATGTAATATGCTCTTTAGCAGCCGATCAAACTTTAAGGATATTTTAAACTGTTCTTAAAGTTTTCTATTTGCAAGACTCAAATGTTACAAGTGCAATATCTGTCCACCAGTAATTAATTTTGCAAATGAGCGAGCACATATTTGGTTTCCAAAACCTTTCTACCCTCAATATTTGACTGAACTTTCATGTTGGTATGGTTACTTAATAAATCATGATTGTCTGGAACAACATAGCGCTTTCCAAACTTACCTAGGATTTCTAATTCACTTTAGGTCACAGACAAAGGAGTTTGTTTTTTTACTCAAAATTCCAGCTGCTGTCATCAGCTCGTGTGTTTAAGTTTGAGTGGGACAGGAATTACTGACCAGAGTTTGGAGCATCTAACAAGTAAGAATTTTTGTCATTAATAGTTTATTTCTTTTTGTTCCGGTGTCAATAGCAACAACAGCGCTTAAATGTATGGTGCATTTTAAGCTAATATTTGCATCATCATGTTTAGTTTTTCACTTTGTAGCAACTACCTTTGCTGAAGACAACCTTGTTAAAAACCTTACGGTTTTTCATCATTAAAACAGCAAGACCTTTACTTTAAATGTCAATATTCAAAGAAGTCCACATACATGTACCAGCAGTGATAGAAGAGTGTCATAGAAAGTTCATTGGTTTCTTTACAAGTATTCACACCCAAGGGTTTATATTCAGTGGGAACTTTTTTTAGGGTATAACAGTTATTATTGTGTTTTATGTTTCATCATTTCTCAAATAATTTAACTTTATTTCAGGGTTGAAGTCATTGAAGACACTTGGTCTCGAGAGTACACAGGTTTAACTTCCAGTGTCTTTCATTTCAATGTTTAACGATATCTGTTTTTTGCTTTTCTATTCATGTAATGAAAAATGCTTTTTTCCTGTTTACTTTTAGATAACAAACTTAGAACCAGTAAGACATTTGCCTCTCCTTGAAAATCTAAATATATCTCGAAGCAAGATATCAGACCAAAGTCTAGTGGCACTAAAAGAGCACCCTTCTCTACAGTCCCTGAGTATTTTATCTACGGCAGTCACTGATGAGGGGCTACAGCATCTAACAGGTATGAGGTGAAAGGTACATTTTGGTGATGTTGAGTATGTAAAGGTTAATTGGTATGAACTTGATGGTTTTCACACGATTTCCATTTAAAGTAAAATGCAACAACAAAAAATACAAGTGGAAATGGTGTAGTTTGTCGTAGAACAGTCAAACATCAGAATTCCTGCAAATCGTTACAAAATACTTAAAAGGTATCCTGTTGGTTTATGCATTTACAAGATTTACTCTTTTGGTCTTATGAAATCTTACAGCTTCTTGCATGTATAATTTCGAATTCTTGTTTTATGTTGAAATTCTGCTCATAAGATTTTGATGGGCAGTTACAAGTTTGTTGTTTTTCAACTTGCATTTCATACAGAGTTAGAGAAATAACAAAAGGGTTGTTCCGTGTATTTATTTGTCCTATAGCATGAATTTTGGCCATTCTTTAGTGAAAACTACAGCTGTGGACAGTAAACAGAGTCTTAAATGTTTTCACTTTTGGGCATAAAAGTCTTTGAAAAGTCTTAAATTTATTCATCTGAAAGAAACAGGAACCACGGTCATGGACAAATTCTGTGGCAACCATGATCAGCAATAAGAACTGTGTGTATGTCGGTACATTGTTCATAAGTGAATGCACAACGAACGTTTTGGGCTTTTTTATCTGAACTCATTAATTTATTTTGCCGCCTCACACATTTTTCCTTTGGTTTATAGGTCTTTCCTTAACAAACTTGACTTTACCAAACAGATTAAATATATCAAATATGGGAATAGCATTTATTTCAGGTGAGTGCCTTCTTTCTATCTTTCTTGTGGATTGGAGTTCTCTTTTTTTCATGTAAAAGTACTTTCGCTATCAGAGACCAGCATGGCTCTCCAGGAAAAGAAAAGTCCAACAGCTTAAATTTCTGATACCGTGCTTCAAAGACTGTTGTTGTTTCTGTTCTTGTTGCTGTTCCTCCTCATTGCCGCTTTTCCTTCGAGCTGTTCCTCCCTCCTTTTCCTCCTCCAAGATATCCCTTCTCCCTCCTTTTCTCTCTCCTTGCTGTTCCACTTACCCGTTCCTCCTCCCTGCTGCTACTCCTCCCTTCTGCTCCTTAATCCTGCTGCTCGTCATGCCTTCTACTCTTCCTCCCTTCCACTCCTCCTTATTTCTGTTGTTCCCCCTCCCGGCTGCTGTTTTTCCTCCCTGCTGCTGTTCCTTCTCTCTGCTGCCGTTCCCCCTCCCTGCTGCTCCTTTTCCTTGCTGTTCCTCCTCCCTGCCGCTCCTTTTCCTTGCTGTTCTTCCTCTCTGCTGTTCCTTTTCCTTGCTCTTCCTCCTCCCTGCTGCTCCTCCTCCCTGCTGCTACTCCTCCCTGCTGCTACTCCTCCCTGCTGTTTTTTCTCCCTTCTGCTTTTTAATCCTGCTGCTCGTCATCCCTTCTATTCTTCCTCCCTTCTACTCCTCCTCCTTTCTGTTGTTCATCCTCCCTGCCGTTCCTCTTCCTTGCTGTTCCTCCACCCTGCTGCTCCTCCCTGCTGCTGCTACTTGTCCTCCCTGCTGCTGCTCCTCCCTGCTGCTGCTCCTCCCTGTGCTGCTCCTCCTTGCTGCTGCTCCTCCCTTCTGCTGCTCCTCCCTGCGCTGCTCCTCCCTGCTGCTGCTCCTCCCTGCTGCTTCTCCTCCCTGCTGCTTCTCCTCCCTGCTGTTGCTCCTCCCTGCTGCTGCTCCTCCCTGCTGCTTCTCCTCCCTGCTGCTTCTCCTCCCTGCTGCTGCTCCTCCCTGCTGCTGCTCCTCCTCCCTGCTGCTGCTCCTCCTCCCTGCTGCTGCTCCACCCTGCTGCTTCTCCTCCCTGCTGCTTCTCCCTGCTGCTTCTCCTCCCTGCTGCTGCTCCTCCCTGCTGCTGCTCCTCCCTGCTGCTGCTCCTCCCTGCTGCTGCTCCTCCCTGCTGCTGCTCCTCCCTGCGCTACTCCTCCCTGCTGCTCCTCCCTGCTGCTGGTCCTCCCTGCCGCTTCTCCTCCCTGCTGCTCCTCCTCCCTGCTGCTGCTCCTCCCTGTTGCTGCTCCTCCCTGCTGCTGCTCCTCCCTGCGCTGCTCCTCCCTGCTGCTTCTCGTTTCTGCTGCTTTTCCTCCCTGCTGCTTCTCCTTCCTGCTGCCTATCCTTTGTGTTGCTTCTCTTCCCTGGGTCTTCTCCTCTCTGCTACTTTTTCTTCTTCCGACTTACACCCATCTCATGAAGGATTTTGTGCGTCTTAATATAAACAATAATTTAATTACATTGTACTCGTTTTATTCCCATAAGGGTTACCTCTCACTTCCCTTGATCTGTCTGATTACATCAATGTCACAGATGAAGGAATTCAACACATCTCATCTATGAACAGGTACAAACGCAATGCTATACGTTTTCACAACGAAATGGTCGTGTTATTTGTATTACTCTTCAATCTACTCCACCTGCTGTTTTCACATATCTTATCAGTTTTACAATTCTCGAGTGTCACCCCCCTTAAATAAAGTGTATTAATTTATGTTATGTTATAGCATAGCATAGCATAGCATTGCATAGCATAGCATAGCATAGCATAGGGAATATACCTCCAACAACATCTTAAATCCGTATGATGAAAAGTTTCACAAGGCATGAAATAAACATGGAATTCTGTTAATCTAAGTGGGACTGCATGCCTATTGAAGGGAAGAAATGTTTCATGAAAAATGGAGGGGTGCCCTATTAGAAATCACAAATTTATAAATGCATGGTTTCCTTTCCAACGAGAAGACGAAGCTTACTTAGGCCACATTATTTGTCTATCTAATTCACCATACCGACAAAGATGGTGCCACATAATGCATTGTGGTAAAAGGGACAGAAACGAGAATATGTAATGAATGTAAACGCACATGGCTGCCTTTGAGACAGATTTGCAGCAGTAAGCAAGAAAAGCCCAATAACAAGTGTTGTGTTACCTACCACTGCCATGAAAGCTAGAAGCACAACTCACTGAGACTTTATTCTTTTCCGAAAGTCGCGGTGGACCATGACCAGCCGCCATGTTTGTTTACATTCTTTGCATATTCTGCCCCTTTTACCACGATGCATTGCGTAGCACCATCTTTTTCGGTATGGTGAATTTTTGCGTATACTTTTAATCGTAGGTTGTTAAAGTTATCTCTCAGTAATACCAAGCTCACAGACGAGGGTTTAATTGGATTGCAAGGTGGGTAAAATTTCCTATTTCCAAATCCTCTCTTTTTTTACCTTGGCTATTACTAGCAATTTCCCTGTCCCCGTATCCACACACATTTTACTTGATGTATAGTATTACTAGTTAATTGCGAAATGAGTGGCCTCGTATATCGTATTGCTGGAAACATGTTAAGCCTAGACATTGGTATATTGACTGTTACTTTTTCTGTGGAATCCTTTAGTTCTGCTACATCAGTGTACATGCAATTTTATATTTTCTGAGTTTTCTGGAGTCTGAGTCCTTAAGACACCCTATAAACTACACTGTACGTTTTTGGAGGGTTGGAGGTTTTTAGATATGCTAGTAATGATCCTGAAAATTTAATGCCATGGTTTTTGAGATACTAAGAATGAAACAAGTCAGTAAGCCTTTGTCATTCAGTTGGTATTAAAAATTATTTAGATTAAATCTGACATCTCAGTGGATACAACCCCAGTGTTTCACGGTAACTATAACGATGAGAAGTCAAATGTTGTGCTGCTAGATCCCTTTAATGTTGACCAGTTTTAAGTAAAATTTGTTTTGTAACGGGACAGATCTTATACAGTTAGAACAACTGAACCTGGACAGGACGGCTGTGTCAGACGAGGGCTGTGCAGTGATATCGAGTAAGTGGTGTAAAACTCTTACTGTTTATGTGTTTTCATTTGGTAGCTCCTTTCGATATTTAATCCACCATACCGAAAAAGATGGCGCTGTGGATTTGACCACAGTGCCTTGCGAACCTAATCTGACCTTTGTTTTTCGGAAACTTGTCCATGCACCAACAACATTGTGTACGCCAGGTTTGAAGCTTTTAGATCCTTTCTGTATGTTTTCATTAGCGTTTTCAGGTCTTTGGTGTGCTAGGAGTTATGGGTAAATATACCAGTCGCCATCTTTTTTGGTATGGTCAACTGTTAATTGACTAAAGGCAACATAGAAGAAGTCTTTAATTTTGAGCTAATTTAAGAGTATTTCCTTTCAAGGAATGACAAACTTACAAATCC
This sequence comes from Bergia puertoricense, assembly GCA_026167885.1. Taxonomy (NCBI): domain Eukaryota; kingdom Metazoa; phylum Cnidaria; class Anthozoa; order Zoantharia; family Parazoanthidae; genus Bergia; species Bergia puertoricense. Next base: position 8,534 of record JANSTQ010151123.1, read on the forward strand.
TTAGTCTCTCGGGTACACGGATAACAAATGCTTTGCTTCGTCATGGCGTCTTGGACTCTTGTAAGAGTTTGACAACGTTGAACTTGAGTAGAACCCAGGTCTCCAACCGAGGTGTTCAACGGCTGCGGCTGGCTGAACTGAGTCAATTAAACCTCAGCTGGACCAGGGTTACCTCTGACTGCCAAGTGTTCATGACAGGTTAGTGTTGGACAAGTAGCGAGACGTATAACATTTTTGTTTTATAAGAACAGTCCGTATAACGGGATTCCTGTGGGCAGGGAAAAGTCAGCGTGGGTGAAAATATGTGGCCCGGGTTTGATGAGGAGTGATTGACGCCCATGCAGATTCTGATCTATTTGTATTGCTTTTGTTTTCATGTTCTTTCTTGCATGTTTCAAATTCCGTGCTGTTTCGCCAATTATTAGCCAGTAATTTTTCTTCATGAAAAACTCGAATCAAAATTTGTTTTGTTATACAGTTGAGAACGTCACAAATAATATCGCAGAGATTCTAATAACAAAAACACTTTCTATGTTTCATTGTGTTTGTGTTTGTGGATGGGTGGGTAGGTGGGTGTGGGTGTACAGTTGGCCTTTGACAAATAAGCCATTAACTGTCATTAAGATATCTACTTTCCAAGGTTTTATGTTATTTTTTTTGCTGACAGTCATTTTATGTGCGTCTTTGTCATAGGATGCCCCTCGCTGAAAGTTGTAAGGACAGCAAACAGCACCCCTCCCGACCCCGGAGAGGAATCCGCCGACTCCGAACAAGAGTGAATGTGCGCATCTGAGATGAGCTTAACGTATTTTTAGTGGGACTTGTGTTCTCCGGCAGTCTTCTTTGACAACACCCGGGCAGTTGTTTTCAGTGAAGTTTTAATAGGAAAGTCACTTCCGCATCTGCCAGTTTTTTCTAGTGTTCAAAGTTGTTACCATAAATGCTTCCTCGAAGACTATGCCTTGGGAGTTTTTACGAGTTTACTTGCTGAAATCAATGTTTGCTGAAGCACTCCAAGTTTGTAATCACTGAATGCGGAAAGGCTTGAGTTAAAGGATCCAAAAAGGAGGGCCAGCAATTGCTTTATGATCGATTTTATCTTTTAACATATCTCAAGAAGATTACAGATATATTTTAAGATGGTTTAATAGTTATATATATAAATTAAAAAACTTAGTTTGAGCTGCGTCTCTCGGAAAACCGAATATTAGTCCAAAAGGACGTTTGTTAAAGAATAGCGCGGCTGCGTAAAGCTTCTTGAAGGGTCAACGTATTGGTGGAAACTATTTATGCTAAAGTGGCATTGAATCGGTACATCAGTTACTCTATATGTTTTAAATGTAATATTTTTTATTCGGTAATGTTACAAATGGTGCTAGTAAAAGAGTTTGTTTATTTCGTAAAGAGTTTCCTTTGAATTAACTGAAGTGGCGTTGAATCGGTAAATCCGTTAACCTTTATGTTTTGACTGAAATATATACTTTTCTCGGGTTTGGAACATTAAATATTAAACGTGAGAGGGGTGCTTAAGATTGATTTTTGTTTTTGTTTTGCTTTACTTTCATCAAAACAAAATGCATATGCGCGTTTATTTTGGCTGTTAGCACCCAGAATCTGAAGGCCATGTGACCAGTACCAAGCAGGTTGAGGGAAGAGCCTGGGAGTGAGTTTGGCTCAAAAACTTGCTTGTTCTACCGGCATCATGCCCGCTGCCTGAACAGGGCTATTTTGCTCTGCTTTCTGCCAGCAGCGGAATATACTCGAGCGCAGCCTCGTACCCAGGCGCTTTTGAAATAACCGCGAGTGCTGCGCGCAAAGATCCTTGGGCGGCAGGCCAGGAATCGCATTTGGAAAAGCTACTGTTCCTCACTTTTTGCATTCAAAGTAATAATAATAACTTTATTTCCGTGTCGTCAAATAATACAAATTTACAATAAGAATATGAACGCTATATCTAATATAAAAATATAAAAACAGGTTATTATGAATATCTTATATTATAAAACTATGACAAGGATATGAAATGTTTCAGAATTAGTAATACATAGATTTGGCTCAGATTGTACTAAATTATTACAGAACAAATTGATGCTCGCAATTTATTATACAAAGGAAGGCTTGAAATCCTTTTTGCAGTAAATTTAAGTTATAACTGATTTTCAGTTTTATTTATGTTTTTATATGTAGTTGTATTAAACTTATTTTAGCCAGATTTTTTTTTGAAGCGTGGTTTGCCCTTTCAGTTTTGAGTGAAATACCACAAGCAAATTTCAGTTTTTAAGTTCCAAGTTCCTAAAACACGTTTCACCATCAACAGTTTTTTTAAACCAGTATTCTATTTCGCGATTGATAGGAATGTTTTTTTAAAAATTCTACTGATTAAATAAAAAAACTGTCAACACTGCTTGTAAGAGAATGTTAAAAATAGCAATAGTGACGATTTTTAACATATAATCTTGCAGTGTGGGAGTGCAAGAATTGCACAATGCCAATAGTTCGTAACGCGGTAGAATTGCCTACAAGAAGTTTCGCTTTTACTTTTGCAATGCACACTTTTTCTTTTATATATAAGAATCAGTGTCGTAGCTAGACCAAAAAACAAGACGAGGCGAGAAAGGCGAATGTCGGAGGAACAAAGTTACTTACCCCTCATATCCTTCCCTCCCATTCACCACACAAGGACATACTGATACTATTACTAATAATGAGGACAATTCGTGCTACATCAAAACGTTTTTACCAGAATCAAAAAGAAATACATTTCAGATATTTTCCCCAATCTAAAACAATGGGCAGGAAATTTAAGTCGAGGCAACTGCCGCGTCTTGCCTCATACTACCAGCATTTCTCCCGGCCGCTAAATGCGCTCCTACCATCCAGCTTCAAGATGTCTGCAAGAAAACTGCTCGCAACTAAACCTTTCAAAGCACATGGCCCAGACAATGTGCCGTGTCGCATTCTTAAAGAGTTTTCTTATGAGTTAGCTGTACCTGTTACCACCATCTTCAATGCATCCTTGGCATCTGGTATTGTACCAGCAATCAGTTTGGAAAGTCTCCAACGTCACCCCGATCTTAAAAGTACAGCCACTTACTTATGAAAGCGATACAAGGACCATCTCCTTGACACCATCGCTGTCTAAAATCCTGGAAGACTTTGTTGTCACGTGGTTGATACATGATGTCAGAGATAAAAT
>JANSTQ010151134.1:0-11728 GCA_026167885.1 Bergia puertoricense
GATATCACGCTTTTCTCACGCTTTTCTAGTTGATGAACCTTTGTCTTGGAGTTTGTCACATTCTTTTGCCTTCCAGTCTGGCGAATTTTGTACCATGTGATCTCTAGCTGCAAAGGGCCTATTTTAATAGAGTCGTTCAAAAAACAATTTTTACGGTTGTATGGCAAACATAGCCGCTATAACAATGTCAACGTGCTTTTATCACTTAGAAATTGCACCAGAAACATTTCAAGCCGCCACAAAGGCCGTTTCAAGACTGCCGTACTGAACTGAATAGAATGCGAAGCGGCACCAGCACGGCGATGGCACGGCAGTCAGGTTTCAAACGACGAATTAAAATATGTCGCGCCAAATGCAAAATGGCAGAAAAAGCAAAACTGCTAGAAAAAGGCAGAGAAAGAGAAACATACAGTTTTCAATATTTACGAATGAGTTCGACACGTCAGTGGCGCGACGTTTGAAACCACGCCACTGCTACTGCCGTGTAGCAGTCGGCAGACCTTGTCGAACTTACTTGCCGTGTTGAACAAAATTGGAGTTGCCGTACCGAATGATTTCAAACGTCGTACTACTGCCGTGCTAACGTCGACTTTAATTCCTGAATTTAGTTCGGTACGGCAGTGGCGCAACGTTTGCAACGAGCCTAAGCGAAATCATCAAACAACAATGAAAAGACTTTCACAATTTACTGGCCCACTGCGGATCGGTTTGGCTATGGATTACTGCCAGGAAGAAAATACTGAAATTTCTGACTAAAATTGTAAACAAAATCCAGCCAGGCCCGCAACCTGAGTAGATTGTCACAACTGAAATGTAGAAGCTGTTTGATGCAGCACAAGTTGATTTTAAAAGTTAAATATTTTTTATAGTTTAGTTTGGAGAGAACAAAGCTATCCTTGAGTCATCACCAACAGCGGCTTTAGTCAACACTTGTTCTCAATATTGTGTTTTCATTGCAGCAACGAGCAAGGAATTGTACAGTCGTCCGGAAAGGGTTTATCAAAAAGATATCCTTTGAAAAACATACCCGCATAAAATCGCGGCAATAATACCTCCCCACCGGACGCCCTGTCACATACTGTCATTGTTTACATGACAACCTGTCTGTTTTAAAGCAAAAAAATAACCCCGAAATAAAACCTCTCTTCTCTCATCGCAGACTTAATGTCACCAGCGTCCAAATTATGAAGAATGTATGTCAAATAAAATGATGGCAATGCAACTGTAGATTTACAAAATACTTGACAGATTTATGCATCAGTCAAATGAAACCCCCACCCCCCCCCCGGGACATGGTGGAGATAGTGGGGGTATTGAAAGGTTGGCCCCAGGGGGTGGGGGATTTGAGAAAAATTGAACCCCTACTCACATACCCTGGGGCACTGTAAGCGAGCTTCGTCGCGTCGCTTTTTAATACCTTGACTCACTAGGAAGGTGATGCTTGCTTAAGGAAAGTGTTTGTGGAAGCTAAGTTAAGTCCTCCTCAGAATTTAGTTAATATAACAATAGGCAAGTAATATTTATATTAAAATGTCATTTCATTATTTATAATTTGTTTTTTGTCCATTCAAGCGTGATCGGCTGATCAGTAAATGAACATGAAGAAATTGCAAATGCAGGCATAGCTGCAGTGCTGTTCTCAGTTGTGTATGTCACTATGTGTTCGAGGTCTGTTATTGAAAATCAGTGAATATCAGTGAATATCACAGTCTGATGGATATTTTGTCCATTTATGGAAGTCACCAGACCCTGGAGGATTTGACGGTTTTTGAACCGTTATTGACAACAAATTTGGCCCGAGGGAGAGGGGCTTTACATCACATTTGACAGTAGCCAATATCGAATCCCCACCATGTCCCGGAGAGGGAGGGGGGAGGTAAGGGATTTCGCCCCCCCGTGATTTCGCCCCCCCCCTCCCGGGGCGAAATCCCTAGTGATCTCGCCCTCCTTGCTCGCCCCCCTTTAGGGATCCCGCCCCCCTTAACAAATCCCTTGAAAAACTGTCTTTAATGAGGAAAAATGTTCTTGTACTGAACCTGCTATCAAGTCTACTCTGTAAAATGTTAATTTATGATAAAATGTTTATTGATCATATATATGTAATTGTTTTAGTTTTGCTTTCTACTTAGTGCTGTTATGGCTAGCATTCGGAAATCCAACACTTCGTAACGTATTAAAAGTATTTTCTATCTCTTCGAGTTCTATTTTTGTTCGAGTAAGAGTATTTAACGTTGCGGCAAAGTCCTTTGGTAAACTTAAGTGTTTGAATATGTTCGACTGTGTTTTATATTGAAGTGAAAATGGTTATATGTAAATGTGTAAAACAACTCACGCGGCTTCGCTTTGAGTCTTGTGCTCAAAAGCGAACTACATCACACCTTTTTATAAGCGTTCTTTTGTGATTGGTCGAACACCTTTTTATTGTAAGTTGAAGCCACAGCCGCTGCAAGAAATAAATTATCACATATACAGTCACATCGCCAGTGAAGTGAAATTCACAAAGCACCACCAAGCCTGAATACAGCTCACGGACTTTCTTGCTTTCTAGTTTGCGCTGTCATGGCTAGCACTCAAGCTCATTCAGCACTTTGCAATGGATCAAAAATGTTTTCTAAATCTAACAGTTTTGTTTTTGTTAGAGTTCGAGTATTTTAATACTCGAAATAGTACTTCAAAAACGTTTCAGTACAGCCCTTAGGTAAAGATAATGTGTATGTTCGACTGTCTTTAATATTGAAATGTAAATGGTTATGTTTGCAATTCTCTCTCGGTGTATAAATGGCATCAGCTGAGGTCGCACTCCAACAACACACAGTGGTCGAAAAGTTTTGTGTAGGAACATGACGTTGAGGAAAGTGTTCAACAATCAGAACTGGTATGGTTTACATATGTTTGCTGTGAAAATCAATCTATCAGTGAGATCCCTCGGATCGGTCCACTATATCACGCAGCAAGTTAAAGTTAAGGTTTTTGTACCGCCGCATATTTTGCTACTCATGTCTCTCATTGTATCACGGGCAATTAGGATAATTGTGGTTTATGTGCAGCGATGATTATTGTTCTAATGCGGTTAAAAGGTCACTGATTGATATAATGACAAAATAATAAAATTCAAAAAATAAGAAAACCCAATTGTATTTAGTTTTAGCAAAACAACTCGCGCAGCTTCGCTTTGAGTCTTCAGTGCGCTCAAAAACGACCTGCATCACACCTTTTTAGGCAAGCGTTCTTTTCTGCTTGGACCGAAAGCCCTTTTCATTGTAAGATATAGCCACAGTTTCTGCAAGAAATGCGTATAAACTTGTTGCAACATTAGAGAGTAAAGGAACTCAACTCTAATGCTTCATATCAGGTGAGTTTCCGATCAATCCTGGGAAAGTGATAATTTCTGGAAAACGTACGGCTGGAATTTCGAATTTTAGCACAAAACCAAACCTTCCTTTCTTTGTATTTATAGGGACGCCGCCGCGCCTTTTCACTTGCGATGGTTTTATGAGAACAAGATAAAACAAGGTTTTCGATTTTTTTTTAGGTAAGAACATTTCAGAAAGGAACTCTGTTGTCCCCAAAATGATTTGCGTAGTTGCACGAGTGAGATAAAAAAAACACACCAAGAAACCAAACTTTTAATTGAAGTCCAGCACTGGAAGTATCATGGCAATGACAAGTTGTTTTATCGACTCGTACAAGGCAAACGCCAATGGAACCAAAACCAACCGTAGGATTACATACATTGCAGGAACCCTATCGATGAGCAGTCACTGTTTTAGTACTTGTTCTTGATTAACGATCTGTTTTATTCTGTAAAGCCAGATAATCTTGACCGAGATTCGGTGTTCTTATTTTTTTGGCAAATTCGGCCTCAAAGTGTTCTTTAAAAATTGTTCTTATTTTTTATTCATAAGAGAACTGTTCTAGTTGAATTTCTAAGTGGGAATTATGCCGAAGGCCTAAGTGTACAATACATTCAATAAGCTCGTCATGCACCTCTTGCAGTCCTAAATGCGTTGGTTTAATTGCTTGTTTCATGTTTTTTATTCGGGCCTGGAGGCGCCCGAGTTAAGGTTTCGGCTCCGTTTTTTTTTTCGTGTCGCGATTGTCCTGCGCATGCGTTACCGCAAGATCATTTGAGCCCGCGTTGCAAAAGGCCAGGTATTGCACCATCCATCTTTGCCAGCCACGCCACGAGGTTGGAACAGCTAACGGGTTGTGAAATTTTTTTATATTTTTTTGTGTTTTTAATTCTACACGTTTGCCCCCGCTTCATACATTATACACACACATCTTTGGTTTGAAAGTGACGATCGACAAGCATGGTCCACATGCAAAATTGTTGTTAAAGTCGGGGGATTCTGTTTTGAACGGTCAAGCATACGGCCAGGCCCGAGTTAGGCTATGTGTAGTCTCTTGTGACTCTTATTTTAGCTGTCGTAAAAAAGTTACCTTTGAATTTGTGCTCTTTTCAGTCATAGTTGTCTTCGGTCTTGAATCGTGGCACGTACATTGTAGACGTCAAAACTTTACGGACTTTTTATCCCTCCATTTTTAACTACATATAGTCAACGTGTAACCCAATACGTAGTACAGGTTCTGACACCCCGCCCCAAGTATGATAATTGATGCCACATTTACTCAATAATTGAGGTTGAAAAATATATACACTCACTTTTTTTATAAGAACATATTTTATAAGAACGTCGGGGCTGAAAATAGGAAAAACTTAAGAACATCTTAAAGCTCAGGCTGAGATTTAAATAAGAACATTTTATTTCATTTTTTTCCAAATAAGTGCTTAGCGTCCAGCTTGACCCAAAAGTTGATGTGCATGATACAATATATCAAGAATTGTGTAATGAACAACACAGTACACTGATTGCCATTAAGAATTGTTCTGCAGTACAGCAGTGACACTAAGAAGATCTATTTCATTGTATCTTTTGTTGTAATAAAACACCAATCTCAAACAATGCCCTTTATTTCACATTTCCGGGATACATATGCAACATGTAATTTAAGAACATCTTAAGAACGTTTTGAGGCTCAAATCGCAAAAACTAAGAACATCCAATAATTTGCTCATCCTCAGCTCAAAATTAAATGTTCTTATAAAAAAAAATGAGTGTAGTCATGGTAAGTCGCCCTGTTTAACGGTTTCTTTCTACTGTAGCAATAACTGTTTAATCATAACACCTCCATCATTCGAATAACGGATGGCAGTACTAAATATTCTATGAACATCGCTTTCGGTACTTATGTAGTTTTGAAGATATCAAGCATCGAAAACGAATTAAAATATGGTGTTTTTTGCTTGAAAATAAATGAATAGCTCCCTGCTCGTAATAGCCCTAATATCTCCGGTGGTGCCTTATAGCATTTCACCAAAATATTTTTCAACTATAATGTTTGGCCAAGATATGTCTCTCAGCAAAACATGAACAATTTCTGAGATGTGGGTTGCAGACGCATTTTTTAAATTACATGGTTTTTACACAACGTTCTCTTAAGCTTCACATGACCAGTGGTCTGTTGACACACACAAAATCAACAAACAAACAAAACAATCAAACGAAATGTAATATTACAATGAAGCAAAAAAACAAACGTCTACATTCACCGCCAACTATTAAATTGAACACTGAAATAAATAAATATACAAATAAACACGTAAACGCAAAAGGAAACAGTCAAACGAAAAAGTATTAACACAATAAAACAAAAACACGCACAAACGTTATCTCATGCAGCAGTACAAACTTAACTTGCAAGTTTGATACAAGAAATATTCAGCTTAAAGTGTTTTGCTATTTAACTTTGTTTAAGTTTTATTTTATTTTATTTTGGGTACTAAACTCTTCTCCGAAACGCCTCTTATCGATACAAAACAGCCTTTTCCCGCGCGCTCAAATCCGGTCCCTACCTATATAAGAACAAGGAGTGGATAACAAAGAGTTTTATTTCTTATTTACTTCCTCCACTTGTCAGTTGGTAATGGTTTTGGTCTTTGTATTTACTGAGCTTAGTTATTGCTTTAGTTGCAGTTTTGTCATAATGCTGTAAAACGAATACAAGGTTGCTTATAAACATGCTCTGAAAGCCTCTAATTTGACTCTGTAAAATTCTCAAAAGGCAAGAAAAGCCAATTCAGAGAACCATTATTTCAAAATTTTTCGGGAAAGAATGCCCCCCGGAGCCCCCCTAAAAACTCACTCCTTCAACGTTAGGAAACGGTCCGCTTAAACTGTAAACGAACCCTCCCCCCAGATAAAAAGCTGCCTACGGGCCTGTTGTTATTATTAATATTATTATTATTATTAGTAGTAGTAGTATAGGTAATAGCATGATTTGTAGTGGTATTTGGCATGAATACCATAAGTGATATTTCAAAGTTGTTCTGCGAAATTTCACGAGCCGTAGGTGAGTGAAATTTGGAACAGCTGTGAAATATCATGAGTGATATTTCTGCCAAATACCACGTACAAATCATGTTATTTTTTGTTTATACTAATACCTGAGAAATTTCTGCAACAGTATCTGTTTATTTCGTCTCGCGCATTTGAATGGGTTTGTAATTTTCACATGTAGGTATTTCAAAATTACGCTGAAATATCACTGCTCTCAACCAATCAGATTGCAGGTAATTTCTCAGGTAATGGTATAATTATCGTTATTAGTGTTATTATCATTATTTACAAACATTCAAGCAAGCACATAAACAAATTAAATAAGCGAACTTACAAAAATTAAACAGATAAATAACTGCACCTGTCACGACTTACCAGGTCCAGCATTTAAAGATATTTTTACCACACAGAGGCCGACTGTTGCAGAGTAATTCTTCAGTCGAAGAAGAGATACGTTATCAGCCTGGAGAGAAAATGGACAGTCAGTATCCCACGTCACTAAAACGATCATGTATTCAGAGTGAACCTGCTCTTCTCCAGCTGGGAACCACTAACACGTTTTTACAACCATAACCTATACAGCTATCGTCTGCCGGAGCTAGACGACGCCCGATTTACTAACAGTCTGCAAAGTCTAGAATAAACCTGTATCAAATACTAGATTATAGAGCTGTTGATAATAAAAGTAAACGTAACCTTACCGGAGCGTCCAGGGACAAGGCGAGAGTTAACATTACAAGTCCAACTGTCGTGCCGGCAAAGCCAGATAATAACATCGGGCGACGACCCTTGCGGTCCATCAGCCAACACTGAAATATGAAATAAACGTTTATATTTGAATATGCCGTGCGTTTTAATAATTACAATTATCAACGTCAGTTATTTGAATCACGTATTGGGCAACAAATATAAATATATGGCGGTACCCTGAAAGCTTAGTGGTTAAACAAACTCGCAAGTCGTTGCAAGTCAACAAAAAGTCTGACCTTTAAATTATTGTCAAAATATGCTAGTACCTGCGTTGGGTGACCAAACAGACTCCCTAATTCGTTCGCACGTGAAAGCAATTAGAAGACATTTTCATCGAACAGAGACAAATTTGAGCTCGTTCAATTCTATGTAAGATCAACGCAGTCAATGCAAGTAAACGTAAGTCCGCGTAAGTCAGTGACTAAACCAAGCACAAGTTATGCAAAAGTACACCGACTTGCAAGGCGGTTTGGTGAAGTCTAGATACAGTACAGAAGGTTGAAACAGAGACAGCATTTCCAGTTTATACATGTCAAAAGGGGACACGTAACTCCTTATTCTAACATGGCCTGATTGACCAATAACTAAAGCGTTACAGTTTATAAATAGGTGGTAACCTCACCAAAAAGTCGTTGATGTTGGTAGGTTTTCTGTGGGTGAAGTTTGACGCATTAATTTTGTAGTACAAGTAAGAATATATCTGAGGTTGAATAATCGTTTAAAGCACCGACCTGCACCCACAGAGTTCGATTTTTTTTTTGCCCGAATAGAAAGCCTCTAGATCAGCCTCCCTGCCTATTGTCCAGCTGTTAGTGATATAGAATATTGAGCTTTGTACTTGGACTCGTTTTATGGAAGGTTGCTTACAATTTTCACGTTACAAGTTGTCCAGCAAAAAGTGCCTACTCCAATTCAAGTAGGAACGTGTAAACACATTACCACAAGTATAGATTCTGGTATTGTGACTGCGAACAAAATAATAACTGCAACACTGGCTGCTGATGCCGACAACCCAGTTTGAGTGAAGATCTGGTGTGAGTAAAACGAAGTCTGAAAAAGAGAAAAAGGAAGTTTTAAATCGTTGTCTTCTGCAAACAGCGCCCTTCAGCAATTGAAATGATTCTGATAGCATGAATATGTATTTAGAGAACAGATTTCCCACCAGTTAAAACGATCAAAGCAAAAACGTGTTGACCAATCGGAACAAAGGCCAATGACAAGAAAGACTACTAAGTCTTCCCATTATACCAGCAATATGGACAGAAACAACTAAGAACAGATTACTTACCACCTCAAAACAAATGAGCAATCTGTTGAAGGTCAGTTAAGAAGGGATACCTTAAAACAACAAAACCACCCAACTGCTGAACAAGCTGGAGAAAATCGGTTAAGGGATACCTTAAACGACATAAACTCCCAACTGTTGAACAAACTGGAGGTTTGTTAAGAAGGGATTCCTTACAACGACCAAACCTCCTAACTGTTGAACAAGCTGGAGAAGGTCGGTTAAGAAGTGATTCCTTACAACGACGAAACCTCCCAACTGCTGAACACGCTGGATAAGGTTTGTTGAGAAGGGATTCCTTACAACCACCAAACCTCCCAGCTGTTGAGCAAGCTGGAGGTCAGTTCAGAAAGGATTCCTTACAACGATCAAACCTCCCAACTGTTGAATAAGATGGAGAAGGTTTGCTGGGAAGGGATTCCTTGTAACGGCCAAACCTCTCAACTGTTGAACCAGCTGAGGAAGGTTTGTTGAGAAGGGATTCCTTACAACCACCAAACCTCCCAGCTGTTGAGCAAGCTGGAGGTCAGTTCAGAAAGGATTCCTTACAACGATCAAACCTCCCAACTGTTGAATAAGATGGAGAAGGTTTGTTGGGAAGGGATTCCTTCTAACGGCCAAACCTCTCAACTGTTGAACCAGCTGGGGAAGGTTTGTTGAGAAGGGATTCATTTCAACGGCCAAACCTCCCAGCTGTTGAACAAGCTGGAGATCTCTTGAGAAGGGATTCCTTGTAACGATCAAACTTCCCAGTTGTTGAACAAGCTGTTGAAGGTTTATTGCGAAGGGATGCCTTCAAATGACCAAACCTCCCAACTGTTGAGCAAGCTGGAGAAGATCAGTTAAGAAGGGATTCCTTTCAACGACCAAACCACGAATTTGTTGAGCAATCTGGAGAATGTTATCTAAGAATGGATTAATTACCACTTCAAAACCTCCAAACTAACTTGGAGAAGCTCGGCTAAAAACGGATTACTTAAATTTACAACGACTTAATGGGCTCCAAACTGATAAGTATTCTGGAGAGGGTCAGATAAAGAAAAGACGAAGGCTCCAAAATGCTGACCAAATCTGGTGAAAGTCAACTTCAAAGTACTTACCACAACCTTAAATCTAAACGGCTGAGCACATGTGGAGAAGGCTACTGAGAACAGATTACTTACCATGGGTAAACCTCCAAACTGCTGGCCAAGCTGAAGAAAGAGCACAAGGAACAAAGGTCGACGAAGGGAGGAGGAGGCCAGTAGGCGGCGGATGGTAAACTTTGGCTGTGCTAGCTCTAATCTGCGTTCATTCTGTAATACAATTGCATGCGGAAAGGTTGGTAATAGGGTTAGTAGCAAGTAAAAACGGCAGGACGTTAGATCGAGACACTGCTCATATTGTTATAGTCTGATTGGGGTCATGGAATAGCTGGGAAGCCCTATCGAACAATTCTTTGAGTTCATTTAACATACCTTCATTTCTTTTATTTCATCTTCTACTTCTGTTTTCCCCCTCAAGTTCCTCAAGACTATAGGAGGAAAGGCGTCGTTGTTAGGTTTTTGCTCTAGATTAGACAACCATTTCTTTTTTAACATAGATTTCACCCCACTCTTCCTGAAGTTCACTCAACACAACCTATTACATCTGATCTTATCTCACTTCGAATAACTCAAGTGATTTCTCGTAGAGTTATATTATTCAACTGGCTACACTTAAGTGACAGCTACTGCCTCCCTCTCCCCAGATTTTGCATTTTAATTTACTGTCAGTATCGTAAAATGATCAATCACACCTCCCCAACAGATTTCCAAACTTTTTATACATCAATCATTTGCCGACTTCAATTTTCTGGTACCTCCTCAAAAACTGCAAAACATATTTTTGTTTTAATTGTAAATTTTGTCATTCGGTTTTATGTTTGAGAAAAAGAAGTCCTATTTTTTAAGTTGACATCCCATGACGTCAAACGAAACACCTCATTATAGAAATTAACTTGCCCTTACAACCCCAATTCAAGCAGCAACAGACAATTTCTTGGCAATTCCAAGGATTCTTGAGGCGAAAATGACATAAAACTCGATTACCTTGACGTGCGACGTCCTCCTTAGTAGCGAATATAAGAAGGTATCTCGGACTTTGTTGACAGAAAAGCAAGCATACTGCTACCAAAATTGACAACACCAATATTCCCACACCAAAGAACCAGTAGCAATAAGACAGAGTGCCAAGAACCTGAAAATAAGTATTGTTAGGCAGACAGCTGAAGATAGGTTAACAGACACATTTAGAATATGGCAAACCAAGAAATGTTTACAAGGCGCTGTACCTAACTATTTTAAATATCAAGGAGAAGCAAGTTCTCGAATAAACCGGGGTAAAAGACTTTATTCCACGTGTTAGAACTGAATATGCTAAACGTGCCTTTTATTATAAAGGCTGTATAATTTTTAACAAGCGCGAATAATCTCTTATATATTGTAAAAAGGCTAAATAGTTTTTAATAACCGCGCGTAATTTCTTATATGTGTAATAAGTTTCTCTTCAAGTCATTTTATATTTGTGATATATGTTTATATTTTAACATTTTGTACAAATATATTTTCATAATTTTTTAGATTTTAGAATTGTACAGAGTAATTGTAATTATTAATCAAGGCCCCTCTTGATAACAGTCTTGAATGACTGACTGGGTCAACCTGTTGAAATAAAGGTCTATCTATCCACCCTCTCTTGCTAGCTTTGTCTTTGTTTCCAGTTGCCGTTGCTGTTTCAGAGCCAGTGTTCTCCCACAAATCATATGAAAGTCAGGCAATTTGTGATAATTAACAAAATTGATATGGAAGCGAAGACGAGGAGGTTAAACTGCACAAAGGTTACGCGAGTGCAGAGATCTTCGACAGAGTGCTTTTTATACATCTTGCTAAGCATGTCATCTTGAGCATTCTTTTTGGGCCACAAAATATCTTTTAACCATACTTTATGGAATCCATACTTTCACCTTTTCGTTAAGGTTTTTTGTATAATACAAGTTTAACTCTATCTTTAACAAAAACTAATTCGAATTATTTTCAAGCAGAGCGAACTGGAGAGATCACTGAGTAAATCGCGCGAGGGCCGGGACAAAAGTCGAACTTCAGTCGGGCTTAATTCTGTCGACTTTATTGGATGGAGTTAAACTCGACTGCAAATATTCGGCTGCAATGAACTATAAAAGCTTGACGAGTTTGATTTGAAACATCAGTACCATAAAAACTCTTTGGCCTTTAATATTTCATTTTAGACGAGTATTGCAGTCGAGTTTAACGCT
>JANSTQ010151145.1:0-11728 GCA_026167885.1 Bergia puertoricense
CCCCGGTGTAAAATAGGATTAATATTAATATTATTATAATGGGATATTGTTTTTATTTAAAAGCGCAGGCTCCAGTTGGAGGCGTGATGACATGATATCGTTACAAAAGCTTGCATACGTCCCATTTCCGAAGGCAGAGATGAGGCGGTTGCTTTGGAGGCTGTTTTTGGTGTTCTTATCGTTATCGTTTCCGTTGCCGTTGTTTTCGACATCGTTGACATTGTCGTCAACATTTTCGACGTTGTTGCCATTGTTGTCGTTGTCAACAATGTTAACGGCGATGTTGTTGTCGACATTGCCGACTTCGACGTTGTGACGTCTTTGTTAGTCGTTTATGCCATTTTTGCTTCTGTTGACGTCGTTGTTGTCAACATCATCATCAACGCTATTGTTGCAAGACTCTTAAATGGTCCTGCAAAATTCTGAAATGCTCGCAAAAATTGGCTCCTGCTCGAATTGCTCGCAAAATTTTGTAGGATGCTCGCTTTCTCGAAATCGCCAGTTTTCATAATTTAGTGCTCAAATGCTCGTGCGCGCAAAAAATAACGTGCTTGCATGCTCGCAAAAGACCATTCGATGCTCCTTGTTGTAGTCGTTGCTGTCGTTTCTATTGTCGTCATTTTCGTCGGTTTTGTCATTGTAGTTGTTTTCGTGATTGCAAGGGCTCATATTTGGAATTTGTAACATTTTTTCCCCTTTTTTTCGCACTGCGTTAACTATTTTGCACTATTCTGCAGTGCTCTCAGCCAATCAGAATTGAATAATTTTTTCATGTCTATTAATATTTTGGAAACACAATTCCCGCCAAGAGATTTAAACCCTTACCTTTTCATCTACTACTTTCGCCCGTAAGCGTACCCCTTTGATATACCAAATATAAAGATAGTCCCCTTTCATATACCTCTTATTTTCCTGGATCCTCACTAAAATGCTACATTTCGCTCAATTCTCATATACTGTAATCACCCAAAAAGGCACCCCACGTATCCCCATTTGGTTACAAGGTTTATAACCCGGGGTCAAACCACTTACTGGGATGAGTATCTTTCCCACATGAGCGGTACGGGCTTCAAGGCCAAAAACACCAAAATCAAGCGAGTGAAAGCAGCAACAACAGGCATTTACAAAGTTGTAAACAGGATTTTTCATGGCCAAAGGCTAATTTAATATCAAATATTTTTGCACAACAATTACCTTTTACATGCATTATTTTAGTATATATCGAATGTTGAATGTATATATATCGAATGTTGAATGTTACATACGCCAGGCTAAGCTACAATCAAAGACAAAAGTAGTTGGAACACCCCACTCCCCAACTCAATGTTGAAGCGTTTCTGATACGAGACGACTTCAACACTGGAAAGGGGAGAAAGGGACACTGGGTGTTCCAACAGTTTTGTCTGCGATTGTAGATCCGCACAGCAGAACACATTAAATACAAAATACACAAAACCAGTTATGCATCTGGTAACAAAACGATATTAGTTCTAAAAACTGATACAAATGTGGCAGTTATGAATGTTCAATGCAAGACGCTAAAGAAAGCCGCCATAAAATACACTCTGATGTCCTTTTCATTTAGACTTGACATCAGTTAAACAGTAAAGGGTCAACTGTTTAACTTTTGAGGGGGATAGCGGGGAATCATTTTGAACAAAATTATCCTGCAAGTAAACACAAGAAGAAAAATATTCCTGTGCATGTCAGGGCTCGACATTAAGTAATTTAAGTCACTTGCCCACTGGGCCAGTGAAATTCAAAACTTACTGGCCCAGCATGAAAGCGCATTGGCCAACGTGAAAAGTTTTGGGTCTGCACAGTCTAATCCCTGTTGGTTTGCACTATCTGGCATGCAATCTACTTATGCTGGCAGAGTTTTTGTATCTTGTTAATCAAAAAAATTTACCAGATATTTTCTCACTGACAGAATTCATAAAGTAATTTTTCAAAAGAGTTGCTGGCCCCATCGGGCCACCAATTTTCAATAGTTACTGGTCCGTGCTGGTCCGAACGGGTAAAAAGTGCCTTGGGGCCATCGGGAAAGCGTTAATATCGAGCCCTGCATGTGAACAACAAAGTATCAGAACGGACACAGTACTTGTTCAGATGCTTTAAAAATTTACTCTGCAATTTAATGTATCAACTTACTCTGCAAATTTATCAAATTACTCTGCAATTTCATCAATTTACTCTGCAACTATAAATTTAACATATATATACAACTTCTCATTATATATGATAGTGAGCACCACACAGCATGAGAACGACATGTTGATCCAGGTAATCGGCTGTTGCGCACTACAAACACTTGTTCAAATGATCAAGACGTACCATCCCAAAAACGTCACGTGCGCAAAAATGTCTCAAAGTGGCTTCATTGTTTTAAACCTCACTCGTTGTTTTTGAGATAGATCTAATTAGTTCATTTGAAAATTTCTTAACTTGGAATATTCTTATCAGCTATAATATTGCGGTGGGGATTAGCTATTGTTGTCATCTCATCCGGGATATCACATATTACCACTTATCGATGTCTAAATTCACAATAAGACAATGCGCCATTTCACATTAAGGCATAAAGGGGGCTATTTGGACTCCCCCCCCCTCCCCCAAAAAAAAGAACAAAAAAAAATCGAGACAATCAAGCTGGCGTGCCAGTGGAAATTTATACGTAATGTCTGACGATGGAAATGCTTATATTTTAACTAATAAGCTTTAACTCAACTTCAAACTTGCACAGCTGGTACTCACTGAAAACTTGAGCGTCTTACGTCAATTATTTCAGAGAAATCAAAAAAGAAAACTACCATGTAATGTCTACGGCTCTAGGCAAATTTTGCCTCCCGCCATACATCCTTTGAAATTTCCAACGTTTTAAAAATATATAACTCCAAAATCATTGTGCACGTCTTCCTCAACCTTTTGGTAAACATTAACTCTGCCGTATTTTTTTCCATTTATGGGCACGTTTTCATGTGTTATGTTGGACGTTTGCTTTATTATGCCAATTAAGCAAGCTGTAAACAATGACGTAATACTGAAATCTGCCTATACCCAATTGCCAAAACAACAAAATCTGAGTTTCTTAATGTCCAAACCCTCTCCTCCTGTGCCTCTAGAGTTAGTATTAAATTCATTATCA
Organism: Bergia puertoricense; assembly: GCA_026167885.1. Classification (NCBI taxonomy): domain Eukaryota; kingdom Metazoa; phylum Cnidaria; class Anthozoa; order Zoantharia; family Parazoanthidae; genus Bergia; species Bergia puertoricense. The sequence goes on from JANSTQ010151145.1 coordinate 3,146, forward strand.
ACAGTCAAGTCCAACAAAAAAAGTTACGTGAATTACCTGGGAATAAATAACGCGAGGGAACGATTTAAGACCTGATCCAGAAGTTTTTCCCCATCAATGGCTAACTAATTTCTTCTTTAGCTGAACTTTGAATTTTGATTATTTCGGTATGAAAATGTCTCTACAGGAAACGGGAACCGTGGAACGCACCAGCTAACAGATGTGACGTTAGGGAGAGCTTGCCTTTCAAAATTGCTAAAACAATATCCACGGTTGGTGTTCCACACAGGCGGAGCTCTGTAACTGTCCCATCCAAAACATATTCTTGCTGCCGGGCGCAGAGTGGGAACACACATGAATCTGCCACTGCTGTAGCAACCTAGAGGCTCGGTTGTATTATGGTAGTTACAAGGGTAGTTAACTGGGGGAGACCGCCGATGTGGAAGAGGGCTAGCCAGAAAAGGTGTTGGCAATAGTGGACCTTTCGTGACTACTTTAGGTGCAACATTTAAAACTATTCCGTGAGGATTTGGCGCATTAAATTGCCAGTCCTCTCTTTGCTGTCCCTTTGCGCTACAAAGCACCGACACCGACTCTGGACGGGATGCCTCATTGTTTCGCTTAATATTATGTGGCTTTTCATTAAGGTTCAAACGGTTCTCATTTTCGTTCTTTCCTTGATTTTGCTGATCTTTTAGTTCTCCAATTTGTTCTGTTGATGTGTTTGTTTCTTTCGTGGCCCCATTATCTTGGATGTCACAATTGTGCCCTTGTAATATACAACTCTGATTTAAAGTAATGGATGCAAGGACCGGTTTGCTTTGGGAGGTAACTTCTCTCAACGTGTGATCAGTAGTGGTAAGTGTAGTGATGTGTTCAAGGTTACTTGGTTTGGAGTCAGTAGCTGTAATACTGGTACCTGTGCTGATTGAAAAAGACACCGCGCTTTTCAGCGGAGAGACCGTTGGTTGTTGGGGAGTAATGGTTTTCTCGTTTAGATTTCCTGTATCGAAAGCGTTTGCAGAGTAACTTGATTGAACTGGTTTGTCATCTTGTTCAACTAGAGTTCGGCAAGGAATCCAGGCTTGTTGATTCAATTTTTGTTCTATTTTGCCGCTTTTAGAATTTGTAGTGATAACATTGTTATACTGAGCAACACAATACTCTGGAGTAGTGAATGTACATTTTGGAACTTCCACATTCGCTTTCCAGTCTACCTTGTTTGTGGTACCAGTATTGAAGTTCTCACCTTGTGAAGTTGTGGCTTTGCCACTAATGTCTTTTTTGGAAATTAGGTCTTCGGTCGTTCTAATGTTGTCAGAATCACAAGGACAACTAATTGAGGCTCGAAAAACAACGCCATCCATCCCTACCGTTTCATCAGATTCCCCGCACCCAACCTTTGTGGAGCTGGCCACACTTTCTTGTGCAGAAATCTTAAGACAGGGTACATCTAGTATAGTTTCCAAACATTTCGTATCTGTCCTGCATACAAAACTTGCATTAGGTGAAATGTTCTCTCTTTCATTCTCTACATGATGAGATGAAATAGTAGCAATTTCTGAAACGATTTCCTCTATTTCATTTACATTTTTTTGCATTGTATCCGGAGCGTTATTTTGAAACAATATGCCTGTGCTGTCCGATATAAATAGCTTTTTCTTGAATTCAGAGTTTTCCTCCAAACACGGGCTTATTTTACGCACTTTCGTCGAATTTTGCTCACGCGTGACATTGTACGAGTACGAAGACAGAGAAACTTCAGAATCTTTCTTTAAGAAATCGCAACTGAGTTCCTTTCCTGCTTCAGGATGTTTCAGCACAAAGTTTGCTTTGCCAAAAGGGACTTGTGTATCCGACGCATTGTTTTCAATTTCGTCACCGCTATTTTCAGGCTGATTGATACTGTTCTTTGTAACAGCTGATCTTGCTGGTGGAGGGTATTCAAGATCGTGACGGATTTTGCTACCATCTGTTTCAGAAACATCTGGGATAACATTCACTGCCGCAACAACTGACAACACAGTTTCGTCTTCACAACACTGTTCCTCATAAGGTGCGCTACATATGATATCGGATTTTGTATCCATTTCAACAGCCTCGGGTTGTTTATTCAGTAGAAATGCTTTTGCTGGAGTACCGTCTTCCTCATTAGTGCCTCGATCCAAGCACGACTGCCTTCCATTACTTGTTTGACTGCTCTTCACAGTAAAGTTGGTTAGTTTTAACTTCTTCTTGTGTCGTTCATACTTTGCAAGTGACTTTGGCGTAAGGTCACTTGACGACATGATAGGACTTGAAACCGGCGATGGAAACTTACGTTCTTTCATGGTTGAATCACTCGATGCAAAGTCTGAAATATTCAAACTCAGTTCTGTTTTGGTCATCGTACGTAGCTCCTTCCCACCGCCAGGTTTGTCTAATGAAAATCTCCGCTTAACGTCTCTCGTCGAACCCTCAGCGGTGATTGATGTTAATTCTGTATCGGAATATCTACGTTTTCTGGTCGATTTCAGAGACACAAAAACGCGTTGGAAAGCACGTGCATAACCCCGTCGAGGCGTATCTGGCTTAGGTCTGCTATTCGGAGAACCAACTGCTGCCGTTCTAGGTGTTACTGAGCAGTTCCTTGCATCGTTTACGCGATCACTGGACGTGCTGGAATCGAAATTGTTTGGAAGCTCAACATCACGTACAAAGTCTTTGTTGTTCCTAACTGTAGATGCGTTACCATCACGTTTTCTCGGAGTTTGACTGTCACCCGAGTGAAAGGTTGAATTAAGCCAATGAGATAAATCCCTCTCTTCGTTTGCCAAGGTGGGTAATCTATCATACTGAAAAGTGTTTACTGTGTCTAAGGTACTTACAAGTGGCATTCCATCCCCTGTACTACCAGTTTGAGGTGCCACTGGGTAAGAATAACACTTGATACTGATGTCTGCTGATTCCATTATGTTACCTCCCGTACCAGTCCAGTCATGTATGTTGTATTTACTACTCGTCGTGTCGTGCCACTTCGACAAGTAACTTGAACTCTCATGTTCTATTGAGGTAAGAGTGTCTTTCTTCTGTTGCAAGCAGTCATTTTCTTTGACAACAAATGGCATTTTGCAGGAATTTCCACTTGCAACTGTGCTCTGAACCTCAGTGCTTTCGAGTGGGGTGACAGCAACATCGACATCTATATCTAAATCGCTTTTATTGTTGTCTAGAGGCTGCATTCTGGGAGTCGAAGGTTTAGATTCAGTGAATGTTTCTGATGCAGGTGTGTTGATTTTCGAGAAAAGGGTTACACGGTCTGAATTTGTTGATTCCTCTTCTTCGACCTCTTCTGATGCTTTTGATGTAAGTTTACTGTTGGCCATATCTGACACAGAATCCCATAGTGACTCTCTACTCGGTGAACTTGTGCAACTTTTCTTCGGCTCTGAACAATTTTCTTTTCCCTTACTTAGTTTCAGTTTCTCGTATCTATGTGGCATTAATTCGCCAGGAACCTTTAGCACTGTTGTTTGGCTGGTGACTGCAGGAGCGGTTCCTCGTGTTAGCAGCTGGTTCTCTCTGCTTTCAGAGTTCTCGGAATAATTGTCACTGAGAGCAGATACAGTGTTTGGGATTGTCGTCGAAGTCTGGGATTCTGAAGCATTCTCCTTGCACGTAATCTCGTTAAACTGGTGTTTATTATAGAGAACTGCTGTCTGCAAATCTGTCCGCTGCTTCAAATAACTGTTTGATGTTACGCATTTGCTGCGACTCGACTCTACGTTTTCTGAGAGATAAATCAAGCTGTCCGCTTTCGATGTTTGCGGTTTATCTTCTACTTCCGAAGAGCTGTCGACATATATTTCTTTTTTGTTGTCTTTGAAGTTGCTCGTAGTTGTTAAATCAAAGTCTCTCATGTCACAATTATGTAACGAGCTTCTTACTTGTTCATTTTGTACCGGATGTGCTGAAAGGGTATCGCACTTTTCAGAGGAACATTCTTCTTTTGCCGGAGTACCGGGTGAATTCCTACTGTAACATTTGCGAAGGGTCTTCGCATGGCTGATGTATTTCTTAACTGACTGCGGCGAAAGGTCGGCAGAACAACTTCTTTTCTTCTTCTTTTTTAACTGTGTTACAGTATTCAATTCGGTTATGGAATTAAAGTTAGTAAATACTTTGGAATTGCCGAGGTGGCTATTTTCAGGAAGGTCTTCTTCGCGCTTGTCAGCATCGTTCTTGTCTTGAGGGTTGGCATCTAAATGCGATGCTTTAAGCTCTGCCATGCCGACGCTAGCGTTATCTTGCTCTGGTTTGCTATGACTGGAATGGTTATCTGGTGAACGATTTGAAATCTGGTACCAACCATCGCTATCGGAATAAGATCTACTTGAAACGGATTTAGGTTTCTGGATCAAACCTGTTTCTAACCGAGGAAGCTGGATGTGATCACGGTGTTGAACAGTAGTATCCAGAGCATGCCCAATAAGCTTGGTAGTGGAAACTTGAACCTTTGTCGCGGCCTTTACAGTAGCAGTGGGAAACAGTAGTGATGCTGGCCGACAGGCAGTCATAGAACCAGTTAATCCGGCCACATTCCGATGACGACAAACAATGCAACACATTCGCAAGGGTTCAACATTTTGAAAGATTCCTGGGCAAAAGAAGGAACAGCTTTGTTAAACTTAAATAGTTTACAAAACAAGGCACCTCTTTTGGCTTTTATTATGTACAATTGCCCTCGGATGAATCCTTGCTTGCGGAAAGAAAAACTTTAACTACTTACTCAGGATGCCAGAGAAATAACTACGCTTATAATACCGGGGCAATATTAGACGTTGCCTTCGACATCATATAGCTTAGCCGACCTTCGGACGGCGTGCGATATTTTCGTTTAGGTATTGTGGAGGGGTTTTTCCTCTTGCATCCAGGGTAGTAACTAACACTATTTTTTCGCAACCCTTTTTTATATTAAACTTTTAGATTTCCGCTTTTTCAGTACAGGCACCTTTATAATATGCACCAGTAGTCATAAATAATAACTCAAAGTCAAGGTCAGTGTTCCAAGGTTGCCTACGTTTGCTTTGTTCCTACGTTTCTGGACTCGTTTTTGTTCAAGGCCATTGTTGCGTATTATGAAAGTTGTCTATATATTTTTTTGGAAATACAGAAAAGCTGTATGGCATTGTTGGACTTTCAATTTTGTGATAAATCTACCATGACATAGGCAAGAATGCCTATAATTTCTTAAGTTCGTGGTGTAACTACTCACCTAATTGTACAGTCAAACTACTCGATGGTAACAGAAACATTGTTGTCGTGGAGTCTACGCAGATAACACCTGCCTGTACAAACAAATCAGGGTTTTGATAAAAACACTTTTTAACAGAATAATATGAAACAAAACGAAATGAAATGGGAAAAGATATGGGACAAATAAAACATAAACAAGAACACATCATATTCACTAACAGAAATACATCGTCTGGCGGCTCTGTGGGGTTTGAAAATTTACTTTATTTTAATGAAAAAAATAATATTAAATTAAGCAGTTTCCCATCGTTGGAGTATCGTTACCGAGTCTTATTTTTAACATTTAAGTTTCGTGAGATTAAAAATGGCAGTTTTACTCTTTAAAATGCGTATTCAATCATGATCTTTGCTTATTAAATTCTGAGGTGTTTGTTTGTTTGCTTAACTAATTAAAAATAATGCCCATATATTTCAAAAATATTCATAAATGTAAAAGCACTAATGATTCCCACTCTGTATACAGCTGCCTGGGGAGAAGCAGCAAACCAAGAAACGCTCTTTCGAAAAGTAAACACAAAAATGTCCTGTCAACGAACTTCTTTTTCTGTACGATTAAACAAAATTCTACTTTTATTACTGACGCCTCACTAGCCATAACAATGATTTACTTTATTTGGAACCAGTCGTTAATTCGAGACACAACCGTAGTAATGGCTTCCTCCAAAAATTTCCCCGGACAGAAAAACCGCCATATATAGCCTATACGGTGACGTGTTACCCATAAACGGTGTATTAGTAGTAGTACGGGACTTCGATTCCAGGTATTTTTAAGTCATAACAGGATATCGTTTATACTTCAAGTCAATGAGTTAAAAAGTTCTCTTGTTCAGGAACTGAAAGCCTGGATACCTCCCTATCCAAATATTGGTTGAGTGCCTGCCTACCCAACGGTCGAGTACATGTATGTACATGTATGTGACTAATCTTGACCAATATCTGTAGCGGTGTAGCTGGTCGAAAGTTACTTAAAATTGATCATATTTACCTTGCTACAGGGTGGGGATATTTAACTGCGTCCGCTCGATCTCCCTCCACTCCATTTTTACATTGGTAGGAGCATTTTAAATGTATCAGTCGCAATTCAAGAAGCAGTTTACAAATGACGGTAACTTTCGCATCCCTTTCAACTTCAGTGAATTTCTACAGTAATGTTCCGTCGAATATCTAAAGGATCAGTTTCACGGTTGTTTCAAATAAACCGCTAATTTCCAGAGTAGCTCTATTCATTTTTATTGAAAGTATATTTACAAAGGCAATTTAATTTGACAAAGAAACCCTTTAACAAACAAAATTTCCAAGGATAATTGCTAATTGCCTTTTGCCGTTATAGTATGTTATTCAATAATTTATCCTACGGAGCAACACTATAAATTCGCTTCAGCAATCGTAACTGTAACTTTCAATCGTCCTCGAAATTAAGCCATGCATCCGTACTAAATTTTCAACGTTTAACGCAGAATCATGTTTGAACTTCTTGTAACTGAAGTTCTTTTTGTATTTGCTAGGAGATGGAAATTTTTCGGAATCATACCGTTAAACAGCCCCTTTAATTAAAAACTGACGAAATCCTTACCGCTTTAGCTTTCCCAGAGATCGTCTTTGTGAAGCGTATAAAACTATCGGTATACGGACCCGTTGCTTTAAGCAAGCACAGACTTAAAACACAGCCACGGTAAGGAACTAAACGAAAAAAAGGGAAAAAGAGTTATCAGTTTTGATTTTGATAAAATTAAATGTGACAAATGAAAGCTAGCCATAAGGTGGATTACCATACCGTATGTCTAAGGGCAAATTTTGCGACTGGGCAAGTGCCGACCTAGTCACATGAAAGCGTGGCTCTGTTTGAAAAAAAGAGCTGATTATTGGCTCCCAATAAAGGAATAAAACAGTGTCGCGCGTGGCTCTATACAAGAATAGAACACGCAGTGACGTAGTAGGACACGAGAAAAGTGTTGAGAGAAAACGAGGCGAAGACGAGTTTTCTCTCTGCTTTTCGAGTGTCCTACTGCGTCACTCCGTGTTCTATTCTTGTATAGAGCCATACGTGACACTGTTTTATTCCTTTTAGAAAATAGAGCATCTATAACATAAGCAATTTGACGTTTTAAAAATGATTTATTTGACCTTGAAAAGTTTGTTCTTACAGTACGCGGGAAGTTATGCTTGCGTGACATGACGTAATCCGTGGCTCTATCCAGTTTTAGAGCACGCAACTGCAGCGGATCAGAGCGTGCGTACTATCGCTTCTATTTTCTAACGTATGACAAAAGCTTAAAGACTTGCGATCAACTGCCACTCATGATCCTCCATATTCAATCATGCTAGTTTTTTGGTGGTCCACGAAATTCACGGAGCTGAACTGGGCTGAAGTGAAGATTAGACGTGACTCTAACATCTCCACTCTGACTTATGACATCGAGAAGCAAAGGGAGAGATTCCCCCCTAAGCATGCAATGAATGAAATCTAAACAAGATTTATTTGACATAAACAACTGCAAATGATCATAGTAGTTGATTATAGTCTTTTAAGGTTCGTATGGCAATAAAACAGTGCTAATGCATCTTTGAAAAGGTCCGTAAACTATTCACCTCAAAATATATAAAATAAGAAGCGAATTTGGTAAATCTGAGATTTTTTCAACATTTGTCTTGAAACTGAATAAGCGAAGATGACACTATTCAATTGCAATACTTTCATCCAGTGGACACTCGGTACCTTTCAAGTGATTAACTTACGTGGTGTTGTCCAGGCTAACCTAATATCACCAGGAATTGTTTTCTCCAACTCGATCAGAGAAATCTTTTTGGTAACATCGAGATACGATTTCCTGCAAATTAAATATATTATTATAAAATGATTTGGCACTAAGCTCATGCATTATTTCTTTCACTGAATTAACGTGGAAAAGGGAAGAATAAATTACTTTATTGACATGGTAAACATCTGCAAGCTTGAATCATTTCTAGCATGGCCTATTCTTTCTCATGAAAGCCCTTATCGTTTTGACTGTTGCATATCCATTCTTACAATTTCAACACACACCAAGCAGAATTCTGTATTGATAAGAACAACTTAGAATTTGAATTTAAGCATTGCAAAAGTTAGTTGCCAGCATCCAGAATCAGGATACAGTTGCGTAAGATTTATTTCGGACGTTCGTTTTTACGTGTAACGATGTTGCAAAGAGTTTGACATTAAACGTCTGACATTCAAATTTTTTGCAACTCCATCAAAGGATCTTTCAAACATCGATAACTTCGTAAACAAAGACATTCTTAACCTTAGAAAGCGTAAGTCTTTTCAAGTTA
>JANSTQ010151156.1:0-11724 GCA_026167885.1 Bergia puertoricense
CGGTCCTGCATGGCACTGCCAAGATCTGAGGTCATCCAGGGAGTTTCGATTCCTTTCGCCCGAGATTTCTTAATCGGTGCGTGTCAGTTTGCAGTGTCTATAAACATTTCGTTCCATAATTTCACAGCCGTATCAGTAGCTAATTCTTCATTGATGAGGTCCCAGTGTATTTTTTGAGATCTTTCACAAATTGCTCTTTTGAATAATGCTTATATGATACATGAGATAGGAAGTGGGAAGGGGGAGGGGGACGGTAATGCGAGTTATAGTCAGTTTCGTTCTTGAATTCTGAAGCTGTTTCAACAAATAGGGACTAAAACAATTTGCAAAAAAAGTCCAGAGAGTACAAATTAATTACTATGACATCACTTTTTGAATGTTGCATTTGAACTACTGTGACATCTACCAATGACGTTTAAAAAGTGGCATTAATTAATTTCAAAACACTTTTAATCTTCACAAGAGTGCTCAACGTGGTTAAAATAAAAATGTTCAAGCATTACAATCCAATTAAATCCAAATTAATTAATAAATATGGAAATTGACCAAAATATGTCATCCAAAATGCGGTTACAATGGCAACATCCGACCCCATGATCAAAATTCTGCCACAAAATATATATTTTCCCTATAAATTTGAGGGAAAGTCCTATAAAATGGAGGATTATTTTAAATCGTCTAGAAGCACGAGCTCTTTGAAGTTGGCGCGGGCATTTGAAGCCATCCCCCCTCTTCCCCCGCTCCGGTCTGTTTTTCAGTGCGCATGCAATCGAGCGTTCAAGGGCTGCGAACGTGACTTGCCCGCGCTGCTAGTTGTAGTCATGGAGATTGGGACAAGGAGGATCCTGCTCACCATTCGCTCAATCTCGCTCCTCTTTAAATCGAAAGCCAAGCGCAACGCTACTAAGTTAAGTAAGCACATCTGGCAGCTTAAGGACAATAACTTGGGCTATGCGATCAGATGGAAAATCCTATGCCGCGCGCCGCATTACGCAAACACAACAAAGAGGTGTAATTTATGCACAGCAGATATGTTTTTTATATTATATAAGCGTCAACTGGCAACACTGAATAAGTGCAACGAGCTCGTTAGCATGTGCAGGCACAGCGATAACTTCCTACTGAAAAATGTTATGTAAAATATGGCCAACGCCATGTAAAAATTTCACTTTGGTCTCGTCACTGACGAGTACAGGTCTCACGATCTGTACGAAACAAGCTTGTATAATGAACAAAACCAGAGGCCAAAGATAATCTGTGTCCAACTACATTATTATTTAACTCGCTTTACCATTGGTATCGAGCATTCTAGGTTCCCCTTGATACATCCCCCGCCCCTACTTGGATTTGTGTATCAATAGGGTATGTAACAAAGAAAAAAATCAAATTAATTATTGAATTAAATTAAATAAAAGAAAAATTTTTGTTAGACACAAATTACCAACTGAATCTACAGCCTCGATCCTGAAATCTGCTGTACGCAAAAAGATCGGAATGCTAAGTAAGGAGGCAGGATGGCCGAGTGGTGGCGCTCGTGTCTCCCACCACTGCGACCCGAGTTCGATCCTGGGTTCCCTCAACAAAAATCAACTCCCAACTAATTCCATCTGGCCGTGGAGCTGTGCTCCGAGGTCACACGTGGGCCGTATAACGGCTGCCATTGTGTATGTCTCTGTTCCTCTGTATGTGTGTAATGAATGCACCTTTACATGCATGCTTTCGGTCCGACCTCGTCGAGCTGCGTCCTCGTAATTCAGTCTCTGACTGCAAGAAAGGGCGATTAACAAGCCAGATTATTATTACTTAGGTCGTATCTTGTCTATTGCAAAAATTGTAACGCCCTACTTTTTGATATTAATTTTTGTTGTATTCGATTTCAGATTTGGAAAGTAAGAAAAGCACTCAAAATAAAGATTTATTGGCGAAACTACAGACCAGCAATCGAGGTATGTTATGTATAAGTTGACCTATTTACTTTTTTTTATGTATTTCGGTGTTTACAATGGTAAGCTCTTCACTGATGCATTTTGCTGTCGTGTCATTTAGTTCGGTGAGACGAGCAGCAAAGAAAAAGAAACTGAGGAATTTGATAGCCAGGTTTGTATTAAACTTGTTGTTGCTTGACGTCTACATAATGTCGAATTGAGACACAATCAAATAAGACTGAATGGTGCCATATATTGAAAGGAAAGATTTAAAAAGACTCGTAATTGTTTCTCAATTGACAAACAATTTACTCTAATTCAAATGTTTGTATGTACACCATTGACCAAGTAGTGAAACTAGTGTTGTTATAGCAACGATGTTAAAACAAAGCGAATCGATAAAACATGCCAATTTCAGTGTTTAAAGGGGCTCTTTCATCGCCAAGTCAGTGGATTTTCTCTTTTTCAGAAATTCATTTTTTACGTTCTTCATCCAAATAATTTCAAAGAAAAAAAATTGAGTCACCTGTAAGACCAGTATTCGTACGGGTCCTTAAAAATCATGAAAGTCCTTAAATTTTCGTTTTTAAACTTTAAGTACTCAAAAGTCCCTAAAAAACGCGAAGTCCATGAAGTTTTGAAGCTTGTATTTTTTGCACGACAAAATGTTACATATGTCAGTTGTGTGCAAGTGAGAATTTCTGTAGAAAGGACACTCAGTTCCTCCAATATATTAATAAATAGACCAAGCTTTATTTTGCAGTCCTTTATTTAAATCAGAGGCTACTTTGCCGCTAGATTTTAGGATGCTTTTTCTTGCATTTGGGTGAAGAAGCATGCTTGCACCGAGGGTCCTTAAAAATGACTTAACTGTACCATGAAAAATCCTCAAAAACTCCTTAAATTCTAGATTGGGATTAGGGGAAGAACCCTGTAAGACAGTAATTAATCACTTCTACCAAGGTTTTACAACATAAAACCACGCAACGTTCAATCTTTACTTAAAGAAAGCAAATCAGCACCGTTATTGTAGCTTTTACCTCCCAGGAAAAGCTCCTATAACAAAGGGGATCATATAATGTTAGTTGTTTAAAGTTGTACTGAATAATTACTGTAAACTTTAGGCTGTGTAAGATACCTAGAAAAATGTTAGCACGGAAATTTTTACTCACCGAGTGAATTTCAGTCACATAATGCACTTGTGTTTGAGGAATACAATTTTATTGCAGGCAATGAAGTATCTTTCATATGCTATATACCCACTGTTAATTGGAGGAGCTGTGTATTCGCTGATTTACAATCCACACAAAAGGTAGGATTGTTATGTGTTGATTCTTTCATTTAAACAGCAAAAAAATTACAAAATCCGTGTCCTTTGACCTTTGTTATAACCTTGCTCTGTCTGTTCTTTGATTTTTTTTCTAAACATGGTATGTATATTTTGTAGCAGTTAATACACTATCTCCTCTTTCCTAGTTGGTATTCCTGGGCTATTCGATCCATGGTTAATGGTGAGTAAAAGACAATCCAGCTTGCGCAGCCAATAAAACAATTTCGAAACAGAAATGGAAATACGTATTGTTACGTCGTTTTTTTCTGTCTTTTTTAGTAAATGGTACCGACTATTTTTGGCGGAGCTTTCTACCTTCTCGGTTGTACGTTTTTGGAAGCTGAATTATATCTTCCATTTTCTTTTTCATTTCCTCTTTATGTCCGATCATTTTTTTACTACTTTTTATTACTTAAAACTGAGTTTCAAACCGCACTGAGAAACGAAGATCACAATTGAGGATGAATTTCAGGTAAAACTACTTCAAATTCAGTAAGAATCTTTCCGCACAAACACATAATCTGGTATTTTGGTTAACGAAGAAGATATAACTTGTAGAGTTAACAAAGTTTTAGCCGCAGCGAAAGCTCTTAGTTAGTGTCTTTCGTTTTCATCTGCAATGTTTCAGTTCCTTTATTTTTCTCTTCAAAGGAATCTACTTGTTTGGGTTCCTTTTCATGTTACCACAGCTGTTTGTGAATTATAAACTGAAGTCTGTTGCACATCTACCATGGAGAGCATTCATGTACAAGGTGAGAAATCAGAGTAAATTCCAAGAGAAGTAAAGAGTTTATTGCAAATTTGCAAATTTCCAGACCCAGGCTTGGGGATTAGTTTGACTCTGTAAATCGAGTAGCTCCTCTAATGCAAAGAGTAAATTGTCTGCTAGGTTGACACTAGTGATAAAATCAACCTCCACTCTTTGGGCCTGCTAACATGGAGATAGGGTCACCCTCCTAGTGGGTCAGAAGATACCCCCCCCCCCTTCCTCCACCCCCCTCCCCTTTTACGTGCAGTCCAAACGAGGAGGGAAACTCGGTTAACTGAATTGTGAAATACGAGCCTACCAAATGTGAGAATTCGAATTATTTGAACGATTGTTGATCCAAAGCGAATTCTCCTGTGTCTTGATTCGCTCATTCCTTGGATTTTTTTAATGCTATCATTCAAAACTGAAACTGTAACATAAATAGCATCTGACCAACTCAGTTGTTGCCGAGAATCTTTCACATTTGGAACGGACACCGAAAACAGCAACCACATGGTTCAAACACAGGAAGCCTCTGCTACTGAGCATGTTCATGAAACTTGAGCAAGGAAGCTGCTACGCGAAAGAAAAGATATCCCTTCCAGGAAGGTGACCCTACCCCGAGCCGTTTACATAGTATAAACAAATAAAAGTTGTCCTTCTTAGTCGGGTCACCATAGCAAGAAGACAGGATGACCCTTCCCCAAGAGTGACCCTACATGTACCTCTCATGTAAACGAAACTAGAAATTACGATAGAGAAGGGTAACCAATCTCAGGATTCCCCTTCTAAATGGGCTACCTTCCCTCCATCTTAAAAGTCGCCTAGGTGAGATATAGTAACACGCATTTTCCAAAACCATAGCGTCGGAAGACCCTTAATGGTGGAATTGTAAAACAACTTGTTATAGCGCTGGCTTTTTTGGGTAGACAAAACCAGTTCTTCTGTAGTGTTTTGGAGTGGTGAATTTAGCAAATAGGTCCTTCAATTCAGTTTTAAATGAAAACTATAATGACTTAATAAATTATACGATATGTATATTAATTATACATGCGTCCTTTTCCCCACAGGCTTTCAACACGTTCATTGATGATATATTTGCCTTCATCATTGTCATGCCCACGGCTCACAGACTGGCTTGCTTCCGGGATGACGTCGTATTCCTTATTTATCTCTACCAGAGATGGTAAGAATGTTGATCCATTCCGCGTTTATTTCATATACGAAGTGTGTTGGGATCCTGTATATTTATAATTCTCTCTTTTATGGTTGACATTTACTGTTACAACGAAGTGAATAAAACTGAGAATAGAGTACGAATAACTCGCACATAAAAGGAATAGCTGCAGGAATAAAATATTGAACAGTTAAATGCTTTACCAGTTGTTACGTTGCTGTCAAACTCCAATTTTGTTTCTTGTTTTGCAAGGTTGTATCCTGTGGACATGACCAGAGTAAACGAGTTTGGGATGTCTTATGAAGAGGAAAGCAAGGAGAAGAAAGAATGAAGGAATAGATTTATTTACTAGAAAAAAAAATATTGATTCGATTTTAACATAAAAATCTGTTCCTGTCCACTTTTTGTTTTCCTGTCATCCATCCACTCGATCCGCATAGGAAAAGTTATTTCTGAACGAGATTAAGATTTACTTCAAATTTGGGTAACAGTCTAAGTAGTTTTGGTTCGGGTTACTTTTGGGGAAACAATTTGGTGCGAGAATTGGTGCAAAATATTTATTTTGTCGTGTTTTTGTTTCTTTGTTTTTCTTCTAAAACTAGCTTGATACCTCAGCTACGTGTTTAGGAAAAACCAAGAAATCTCCAAAATGAGACCTAGGGGATTGTTAAAGTCGGTTGGATAACCTGAACCACAAGTAATTTTATCAGGCATCTACGACTTTTTCTTGGTGGTAAGAAAACGTGTATGTATTACGTGAAACTTAAAATTAACATCATTTGTATATCCAACTGGAGTTTTCTGTTGAAATAAATGTAAAGATTAATTGTACATGGAACTTGAACAATTTTATGATTTATGCTGGACATCCGTCGAGATGTATGCGTTGTACTACTTGTCCAGGATCTTCAAAAGTGTTCTTGGCCACGCTGTATACCGACTACAACATGCTTTGCGAGTGGAAAAAAGTTTCTTCAAGTTGAATAATTGCGTGTAGAGGGGGGAGGGGGTTAAAACGTTTTCAGTATTACTTCAATGTTAAGTTCTTAGTCGAAAGATAGAAATTGCGAAAAACTTCACGTGGATTGCGACAATAAAGTAACACTGTAACGATAAGACGCTCGCAATGTGTCCTGGTTGCAGTTTGGCCTTTAATGTACATTTTTCTCCTTAAAGGTCTTGCTAGTTATAATTTCGTGAAATTTTAAGAACTACCTAATATTTTTAAAACACTTTCGACGGTAACAAGAAAGGCTTCACGGGTTTTAGCCGACAAAGTGGTATGTCAGGTCGTGGTCGGTCAGGCTCAGTATCTGAAACTTTTATCCGTAATATAAAGGACGTTTTCTTTTGCTGACCAGTTGGTTCTTTGTGCCATTTGATTTTATAACAACAGCGTATCGCAGACATTATTAGTTAACAAGCTAGTTCAAATCTTTTCCTTTTTCTGTTTTCTTTCTTTCTTCCATGTATTTTTAAAATCATATTGTGGCTGCATAACCCGCTCTTCAATTTCTAATTATTCATCGTAACGTTACCTGATTCGATTAACCAATATTTGTTTTTTCAGCTACCCTGTACTTAGATATGTAATAAAACGTATTATTCTTTTCTATTATGTAGGTCTTTAATGCAAACAAAAACTATGAGTTGCTGTTGTTGTTGTGGAGGAGTACATGGGGAATTCGTGTTGCCATGCTTGTAATTCTTGGATCTTGATTTTTTCCCCGTTTTGGTTCGTTCTTCTTGTCGTTCTTTTAGTGCCTTTCAACACGAATGATCCATTACCGTCTCTTAACCATTTCAGCCCAAGCAAGTTTATCAACATCTATATTCTTACAATATCGATACAAAATATGTTGCTTAATTTGTTCAAAAGTTTGGTGACGGTTTAAGAGAACTAAGCAACATTTCATATGTCATATCTGGGGCTGAAAGGGTTAACTTGAAATAATAAATACTAAAAATAAGTTGACGGGATGGAATTCCCATTTAAATAGGGAAAAAAAACTCGCCGCTGACTCGTCTTCATATGAAACAAGGTCGGTACCGAGGGAAGTCCATTCATCATCTCCAGAAGAGACGGCCTGAAATATATGCAGCTGTTATTGATAATTTTACGTAAGAGTAGAAAGCTTTCACAACATTTGTTTCACAATTTTAATATAAAATCAACTTCTGTGTTGTCTAGCACCACAAAATATACAGTATGGAACTAAAAAACGTATATAAAATAAAACATCTAAATAACTTATGAAAAGGTCAAGCACACTAGTTGGAAAACACACAATACCAAGATTTATTTTGCAGCGAAACGGTCTGACCAAAAGCAATGTCTTTAAATTTGAAAATTAATCATACATTGCTTTAAATTAGATTTAGTGTTTTAAAATATGATCCCTTTACAAGGAATCGATTAATGTCATCGAAGAACTGCTTTTTCGCTTATGCTTATCTGAGATTTCAATTAAGGTTAAAGTAGAGTTGAAGGTTATTTTTTGTGATATCTTGATGGTAAGCCCGAACAGATCGCATCAGTAATGAATATATGATACCGTAAAACCCCACTTATCCGGGCATCCCCTGGCCACCCCCCCCCTCTTAGATAAGCTCCTCTCTCTCTCATACCGTATTTATTCGATTAAACGCTGCGACATTTATTAAATTTTTCTAATTCGAGTGCGGCGTTTACAGTTCGAGGGCGGTGTTTATTTAAAATCCAATTCCTTTCTTACAAATAATAGCAACTGAACGCTTGAATTTTTAAAAACAGAAACATGTTTCAGTGTTGTCTGAAATGTCATTTACTGTATCGTTCTCACTTTGCATTTTAATACGATTGCGATACATGTCATAGAACAAAGTTCACTCAATTTCAATGTCCTTTTCGTGATCCGAGTCCAAAAGCTGTAATGTCGGATATGCTTCCTCGACATCAGAACTGGTACATTCAAAAGGATTTGTGTCTGGTTCATCATGGATGCGGCGTCTATTCGAGGGCGGCGTTTATTAATATTTTTGCTGTCAAGTGCGGCGTTTAATCGAATAACTGGTAAGTGTCATCACAGAAACTGTTTTACTGGAATAATGGTGTGATTAGGAAGTTTTCAGGTTAAAAGATTAAAACCAGAATATGGAAATCTTATCTCGATAGTTCTGTGTGTATCACGAGTTAGAGGAATTGTTAACTTATCATTTCGATCCATTCCCTCTCAATCTCATATACTGACCCAAACACCCTTAGAATCACAAAAGACCACGGCTTAGCGGGGTTTTACTGTTTGTATACGATAAAAGCTTAAAAGGTTTCAGCCACGGTTATAAGGAGTGGTTTCTGTTGTGTTAGAATTTAGAGCCAGAGTCCCATGGGAGGTTCTTTCTCTGTAATACCACTAGTACTTTCCTTTCTGTTTGGTAAATATTACCACAGGAGGAGGACAGTTTAAAGCATGGGATCTAGTCTAAAGCGGGATTCACACGTTATGTTGTTTGGGCCCGATTTGAGCCGTTCAGGTTTTTGCGCGAATAACACCTCTTGTATTTACATAGCCAATCTGCAGAACTCGATAACTAACGGCATAAAGTTCGGACCGATTCACACAAATATATAAAAGAGCAGTAGGTTTTTTAATTCAGGCCATGATTTTCAGCCAGATTCACATATTTCCTTAATGAAAATGGGATTACCAAATCGTAGGCATAGCGTGTGAATCCCGTTTTATAGTCAACAAATTCATACACGTGAAGAATTCGACAAAGATTTCGAGATTGTATCGAATATTTGCTCGCGACGGTGGGCAAGATTGCAAACTTTGTGGTCGCTCCTGTCTCAAAATCATTTCTTCCCAAAGGCTTAGAATAAAAAACTTTGAAAGGCAAATTAACCCTAAAATAAAGTTTTTTCCAAATATGAGATTAACGAGCTCAAACGATTATTCTCTTGCGGGTTAGAACTCTTACAGTCGATGGAAGTGACGTGATCCGAAGAGTTTTGTTGCAGACTTACAGACGCGGCATTTCAACCGTCTTTCGGCGAAGAAAAAGAAAACCCTCTAACTTACACTTAAATCATCTTTTTTAGACCCATTATTTCGATATTTGACAATAAAGTTATATTGCAGCTGCTTTGTCATTCATGGTTTTTTTTTATTCTGAGCGTTTGGAAGCAAATAAATGATTTCTGCATGGACGAATGAGACCCGTCGACCTGCCGCCGTCTTCATAACATGCTAAAATATAAAGACCGGCTTGAAGACCTCGCCTCAATCTTGAAAACTATAACAAGGATTTCTGAGCACTGTTCTCATGTCGGCTCTGTTGACAATGAATGTTCGTCCAACGAGACGATTTCGGAATATTAGGAACGCTGTATGGAAGCCACTTTGAGTTTTTAATCAAGGTTTTAATGTCTTACCTATAATTTTAAAGTCCGCAACAAAAATTTGACTACCTTTCTCACGTGACCTTTTAAATGCTGCATGTAACTTGGTGAGATCTGTCTATTCACGTATGTTTGCTGTTTTTACAGCAGAGAGCTATTTACATTTTGTTCGATGCACACTTGTTTCGAAGGAGCCCGCAATAATTGTTATGACGTCATGGCTGCAATTTCGGCTTGTTTCTCCATGAAGAGCAATTGATCGACTAGGAAGCAGTCTCTTGGTTTGTCTACAATCTTACCAAGCCCGTCCATAACTGAATCTTCATCCTTTAAATCATCTCTGAATCGGACGTCTTTTAAATACTTATACACACGTTCAAACGCTTCTTGACCAAGCAGCTTTTCGCATTCGCTAGAAACAGTTAAGTCAATATCTCACGTTACAAGCATGCACATTACATGTAATTGACTGACCCATATGTCTAAAAAGTCCCCCCCCAAAATTAATAGTTTTACTTTTACAATTTTGAAGTTGAAACCGGAAAAAATGTTTTTATCTTATTTTCCCACGTTTGATAGTTGGCTTTTTTTTAAGCTTAATTCAAACAGTAATACTGAAGTAATAGTACATTAAGAAATGTTTACCAAAAGGCAAAACAACTAAATAATTTGTAAACTGTTTGAATGAAGAATGATTGGAGCCGAACTCGGTAAACAAGTACTCGAAATGTCCCATTATACAATCACTGCGCCATTTCAATAAAAATAGCAAGTAAATAATATAGCTAAACGTACGCTAACTTCGGCAACAAGTTTTGTTTTGGGCACTGTTGATTAAATCTTGTCTCTTTTAATCATTATTTTTATGTTGACAATTCGTCAGATTGATTTCAGACCATACAAACTTTCAGGCAATTAACAGCATTTCCCCGGATTAACAGGATGACGTCACAACATACTCATTCGACGGCCAGCACATTATAATACAGATTTTAAAAATTGAACTTCGTACTTTAAAAACAGACATTTAGCGTTAAGAACAAAACAAAAACTGAGATATTTACACAGATGCATGTGCATAAGTCTAAAACAGTAGTGATTCGCAATTACTGCAGCATCTGTAACAAAGGATACGCCCGAAGTCCTTCGATCCTGCGTTGTCTCATGGTACCGGACATTCCCTCACTCAGCGGCTCTTCCTGTAGAGTGCCAGCACCAGGCCCCCAGGAGCCGCTGCTTTCCAAGGCTTCCTCCATGTGACCAACCAGGGCGCTGTAATCGAGTTCCTCCTCTTCACCAGAACTGAACTCCTCATCGTCTTCAAACTCATCCTCAAACTGAGAGTAAAACGTTTCTGCTAATTCTGCATCTTCAGGTATATCCGAGTCTCCTGTTAGGCTCAATGACAAGTCTGCTAAAACAACAATCCATAGTTTGTATTCTTTTTTAAAAAAATACACTTTATAACAGTCAACGGAAGTAAAGTAAAAGCGTAATCACAACAATTGCGTTGTAAATTTCATAGAGTTCAAAATCCTTAAATTCAAACTTCAGCTGTATGCTACTACCTCCCGGTAAAGGAAATGGAAAGCCTCTATCTGGCTTTTAAATCTTCTTCTGGACCCGTAATTTCAAAACTTGCAAAAGACGTTATGTTGCGGTTACTTTGTCTTTACAGGTTTTTATTCCGGGTGTCTGGAAGCAAATTAGTTATTTTGAAACAAGAGAGACCCGTTGACTCATCGCCGTCTTCAACATGTTCAAACATAACTTTAGGTTTTGCCCAAAAACTTCGCCACAATCTTGAAAACGGACAACAAAGATTTTCTGAGTGACGTTCTCACGTCACTTCTGTTGATTTTAAAGTTGTTTTAAAACAGTATAGTTTACAGTAATTATTCAGTACAACTTTAAACAGCTAACATTATACCGTAAACCTTGGTAAATAAGCCCGGGGGCTTATATTCGTTAAAAGGGCCTTTTTGTCCGAATTTTTCTGGTGGGGCTTATACACGGACAGAGTTTTGCGTTTCAAAACAAACTGGTGAAAATTTTGAAATGCTATAATTAAAAAGAGTTGAACAATTTTTAAAGTTTGATTGCACATACGAAATCATGTATAAGGCCTGGGGCTTATAATCGGGGAGGGGGGGGGGGGGGGCT
>JANSTQ010151178.1:0-11721 GCA_026167885.1 Bergia puertoricense
GGGTGGGGGGGGGGGGGGGGGGGATGAGCACTTTTGGAATTGATTCATACATAATCATCAAAAGATCTCAACCGAGAAACACAGAAACAGCCTACAAAATTTTTTTAAAAGGCAAAATCTATAAAAACAACATTAGAAAACTCAACAAGGATTAACTATATGTTAAGAAAATTATATGTCCGAATAATATAAATAGAAACAATTTTTATCAAATTATTTGGTTAGCTTAATTGCAGATTGGCGCCAAGATTATAATATTTTTAGAACGGCTTTCAATCAAGTTGTTTTCGTCTTCAGTGATTAGCTTAACAATGCTTTTGTGCTTTGAAAAAGCATTGGATAAATTTGTGTTTTTGAGGTACCTCGGGGGATAATTCTGGCTCTTATGAACTTTTAATTGATCGCTTTTATTGGAAAAGCAAATAAAGCAGCATCGCCGGAAATACGACAAAGAAGAGTATTTTTCTGAGCAATTAGCGCGATTAACCTTCTTTTGCTCTGTTATGTGTTGGAACTCATTCCTGTTCTTATGGACTCAACCAATACCAGCTCAAATCACTCCGCAGATACCGCTAATCAACCAATTGTAGAGTTGCGCACATTTTTGGTATCACACTGATGATCAGTTACTGATTTGTCTTTTGTTAAAGCAGCATTATAGTTGTCTGTACTGTCTTAATAAGTTCAACAACCTACTCATTTGTTGACTTGCCAGCAAAACTGTCAGGCGGCGCTCTGTAATATGGTTTCAGGCTGTCTTACCGTTCCGAGGAGAGAGAATTGACTTTGTTTGGCAGATGGATGATAATGCTATGGCATAAAGGAATGCTTATCTGCCATTTGTAATTTTAAGGTCCTTTAATACGCCGTTAATACATATGTACGGGACGAGATGATCGTGCTTTCACCATCAGGTATATATATCTTCCAACGACAGCCTCCTGTTTTCATTTCTCTTAGTAATAAACTATAGTGACACGACGAATACATCAGTATTGCATTTCGCGATTTAGGAAAAATTTACAGAGGAAAAGTCTGTCCGATTTAATTATGTTTTTAAGTTTTCTTTGTACCTGCCAAAAATCAACATACAAGAAAAAATTATGTGAAAATGCTAAGATCAAACCAGTCATTCGAAATAGCACTAACTGAAGAGTGAAGTACAGGAACAGCATTATAACCAGTGAGAACAGTTTGGTGAGATCGATTGGAAGATGTTTGGAGATCAGAAAAACGATGTCACAAATTAACTAAAAACACCGCGAATAATCGCATTTTGATGACATACACTCGCTAAGATCTATGTGTGTATTATTAAACTTCTGTTAGAGAAAATAAAAACACAATATCGTATGCCCACGCTTTTTAACTAAGTAGTGCTACTTAAAAGTTTGATGTGTCTGGAATGAAACAAAGAAAAGGTGCGGCCTTTAGTTCAAAACTACCTGCCACAGATCATGCTAAAATTAATTTGTCTCGTATAGGCTGCCAACAAATCTTATTACTGGACTCATATAAAAGTTCTGCAGTACAGGTGTTTTGTTCGATAACAATTTCTCGGCCAAAACCGAGTGACTTGAACGGCTTTCCTTTTATCGTTAAAGTTGTAGCACGTATAAAAAGTAGAGTAAGCTTTTTATGTTACAGAACGAAAAGAGATTTTCAACAACATTTCATCAAATAAAATCGCAAGTGACGTCTAAATTTAATCTTTGTATCCACTAGCCATAGCATACGTGCCGGGCATACGTTCAATGAAGTTTTTTTTTATTGTGTCATATAGATCGATCTGAGAAAATAGTCAGACCGGCTCCAGATTCCGACAAACAGCAAAGCGTAGATTTGACTAATTTATAAATGACAGATCACGCGAAAGACCAGGCGTCCGGCTTGTTGACTAAAGTCAAATTACCAAATATTTTTGACGTAAGTTCTTGTTGGTTGGCTGCAATTTGAATTTCCTGTTTACCACTTAATTTATTTACAAAATATGCCGGTCACGTTTTTAAAATCGCTTAAGTTACAATCCTTTTTTAATGTAACCTTCGTTTTGCCGGGAATTCTTACTTTGCACCTGTTAAAACAATTATCCCGGGGAGGAGACCTTGGGCTAAAACAATCCCGCAGGGGTGGTGTAGGGGAATTGTTTGTTCCAAAACTCCCGCTTGGCTTTGTAAAGCGTTGGTATCAATTCATGCAAATTTGCTGGTACTTTTGGGAGTCAAGGAAACATGTTGTCATTCTCGGCTTGTGGCGTGTTTTCGGTGAGAGCTGTTGTGGGCTGTTTTTATGTAAAGCAGCCGAACATTGTGTGATGAAGTTGGCTAATACATGTTCAAGATAGGTTAATCACTCATAAACACTCAGCCAAAATACATCGAACCGATACGCGCGAGCTATGTACAGGGAGTGCGAATATACGGCGTAATATAGAAAATTCCTTGAATGCACTCAGCGATCTTGGCTTGTGAGCCGTATTAATTGGAGACATAACAAGGTGTAGCTTATAAAAAGGTGGAACTCTAATATTATGGCGTCTTTGAAAGTGAAAGCGTAAAAATCACATGATGGATCCACAATGTCTACTTTGAGGCCGATATCAAGGCTTGTTCGGAAGAAAATGATTCCATTTCACAAATTTTAAGGGTGACGATCGAGTTGAAATACAGTCATAGCGTTGGAAAAATTTGGGGATTTGGAAGTCCAAGACTGGAAACCCTTGCTAAGCCGCCTGACTGAAAAAGAAAACACAAGAAAATCTTCAAATGGAAGCGCAAGAAATTTTATTTTCTCCGTGTAGCAAGTAAGTTAGACGATTATCATAGTGACGCTAGGTGTTTTATCGGCTTTTTTTCTTCTGCCAGTCAAGTTTTTACGCTAGTCAGACTGCCGTGAACAGCTGCCAAAAAAAGAGTCGCGACATTTTTGAAAGAACCAACTCGCATTTCGTTATCATTCTAGATCCTTTAATTTTACGGAAACAAAAAAACCCTACCTGAAATCAAATGTTAGACTTGACTGTCGGTCTTAGTTTGTTCAGGAACGCGTAATAGGGAAACATATTTTCTCTGTTATGCTATAGAAGCCATATTTACATTTTGTATTTATTGAGGATGTGTTAATTTATTCAGTGAATTAATAAATTACAAGTTTAGATCTAAAGGAAATTAATAATTTATAAGAATCGGTGCCTTCCAATTTTAAGTATGGATGTGTCTTGAGAATTTAAATCCTTGATTATTAGTAGATGAATATATGGGCAATATGTCTTGATATCTTGGTGCATAGGAACGGGCTTCATTTTATCGCCCGGCAACTATGAACTTACACCCTTTCAGTAGCGAGAGTCAATAATTAATTTGCCGTGTCTTCTTTTTACATCCGGGAACTCTAGGTACTTCGTTTTCTACAACAGCGGACCGCAATAAACCCGGAGTAGATATGGATGCTCTATCCGGTGTAGCGGCGATAACTGCCTCACGGGACAAACAGAACCAGATAGGATATGGTCAAACTTCGAACAGTATCGCCGACTGTACCATCCAACTGCCGTCTTCTCTTCGAAATCAACAAGGATCCGCGTCGCCATCCTTCGGGAAGTACAGCACTGCATACGATCCTACAGACCGCATTGTGATGAACGTCAGTGGATTAAAATTTGAAACTCATATCCAGACACTTGAACAATATCCCGAGTCATTACTTGGCTGTGAAAGTAAGCGTTCGAAATATTATGATTCAGTACGAAAGGAGTATTTCTTCGATAGAAATCGACCGGCGTTCGACGCAATTTTATTTTATTATCAATCGGGTGGCAAGCTCCTTCGACCAGCTAATGTCCCTATGGATGTGTTCGCAGACGAGATTCGCTTTTATGACCTTGGAGAGGATGTCCTCCATCGCGTCGAGCAGGAAGAGGGCTATATCGAGGAGGAAAAACCGCTGTTACCAGAAAACAAATTACAGAGGACAATTTGGCAACTTTTCGAATACCCAGATACATCGTTGGCGGCGCGGTTCGTGGCAGTATTTTCAGTTCTTGTCATAACTCTTTCGATTGTCACGTTCTGTATTGAAACACTGCCGCAATTTCGCCAGGATGAAAAGCAGAAAATCATCCATGTGCCTGGTGTTAATGGCTCAAATGGAACAACAATAACGAAAGATCCAGAACGATTTGCTCAGCCGTGGTTTGGGTTGGAAACAGCGTGTATAATATGGTTCACTTTCGAGTACATCATGCGGCTTATATCTTCTCCACGCAAGCGGGTGTTCATCTTCTCGGTGCTAAATATTATAGACATTGTAGCTATCTTACCATACTATATAACACTACCCATGCAAAACACACAGGCTTCATCTCTTGGGGTTTTGCGAGTTATTCGTCTTGTCCGCGTCTTCAGGATCTTTAAGCTGTCACGACACTCCAGAGGACTTCAAATTCTTGGACATACACTTCGCGCCAGCTTGCGTGAGCTGGGATTATTAATATTTTTTCTGCTTATTGGTGTGATTTTGTTTTCTTCGGCGGTGTATTATGCTGAAGGAGGTGAAACGGGTACACATTTCAAAAGTATTCCGGATGCATTCTGGTGGGCCGTGGTGACAATGACGACAGGTATATTAAAAAAATTCTAATTTCTTAGTGCGCAGTTGTTCAGTACTTAATGCCTTAGTTTAAAACGCGGAAATCAAAATTCCCCTTAACTCAAAGAGACAGTCGTATTCATGGTTAAAATCGCATATATCATGTTTTGCGGTGTCTCTTTGGGTTTGTATGAAACCTCTGCTCAGCTGAGATACATGTATGGTTTTTGTTAAGATAATATCAAAATACATGACCCTATCGCCCCAGATGCCCCCATTTTTTACGTAATGGTCGACCTCAAGTAGCTTTATTTAGCGCCTGTTTCAGATCTCGAGGGATCTGGAGGTTTTCTCGGTCATCGTGATGCGAGGTTTTGTCTTCCACGCGAGTCGTTTTGGCACGCGTCGACAAGAGTAGAATTACATGTTTTTATCCGTGGCGTATTTTTAATAACGCGATGGCATATCTGTTCGTTGTTTGCAAACGTAATAGCACACACCCGCTAAAATGTTATGATTTTAGACTTATTTCACACGAGGTAATAGTATTTCAGTTAAAACACGTGCTTTTTAAATATAATTTCTGTCTTTGCTCTCCTTCTGATAAAAGTTGAAATTAATCATACTAATTGTTCGTCAATTTTAACGAACACCTATCTTTTAATGAAAGTCTCGCCTTAATTTCTGACGTTGTGGCGTTTCTTTATAGTGAATCTCTTTTTTCTATTTCAAGTACTTAGCAAAAAGCTATCATTTGGCTGTGAAACTATCGGCGACATGTTTGTAATCGAACATGAACTGCAATCTGTGTGCATAAACTGTACACGACCTAGCGTGTTTACAGACAATTGTAGTTTTTCGCTTGAGTGAAATTCTATTCTTATTAAATTTCAAATTTTACTTAGCATATTTATGAAGTTTGACCCGGCAGAAAAGTCGCTGTTATGCTATGAGCGGCATTTTCTGTCGTAGATGTTGAACGTTCACACGGGAGAGAATAAAAAATTGGAGCTTTTTATGATGGGTTTTCAAAGTTAAATATCTTGGGTTTGACTTTGGAAAAGTGAGTGATCTGTCAATGCTATATTTGTATCAAAACAGAACGAACCGAAAGCCAGCACAAAGATTTCCATCCCGAGGGTAATATTATATATTAAAATAAACTCGTTGGGAGAGAAAATTTCAGGTTTTTAAACAAAGAATTTATAGATCAACTACATTTTTAAAACTTAAGTTTTAAATTGGACAATTTTCTTTTTGTTTTTCAGTCGGGTATGGAGATATGCGGCCGATAACCGTATGGGGAAAAATCGTCGGTTCACTGTGTGCCATCTCGGGAGTTTTAACAATTGCACTTCCGGTCCCCGTTATCGTCAGTAACTTTAACTATTTCTACCATCGCGAGAATGAACAGCGAGCAGCAGAGGCTAGTAAAAAGGAAAAAGAAAGAAAAGAAAATGAACGGCTGCAAAAAGAAAAAGAAGAAAAGGAAAAACAAGAAAGACAGCAACTGCAACAACAGAACCAAGTTCATAAACATGAAACAACTGTCGATCATAATGGCATGAACGGACCCGAATCAACGGGAATTGAACTCGAGGACGTTACGTCTCTCCCGAGAAAACCTGGTTCACCACAGTCAAAAGCCAACACCGCAGTTGTAGCAAACTCAATGCCGATAGGAGACTTTGCGGATTCTAAACTTCGATTTGAAACAGGAGTTTAAAATGTTCCCCTGCAGCGTATATTTACTCAAAAACGACAATCCATGCAGAGTTTGTGTCAGTTCCGAACAAGATTCATCCGATACTGGTTATCGGTGGAATGTCAGTTGTGAACCCCACTACCCTTAAGAAGCCTGCAGCGAGCACTGGTCAAACCAGTTGAAAAACATAATCGGGCCTGGCCCTTCCCAGAAGGGGTGATACCGTAATGTATTCGCAAATGCACAAGAAAATACGGAATCGGGAGCGCTTATGAAATGCAGTGAGTTGCTTCATTCAAACTGTAGTGATTGGAAAACAATAAACCTAGCGAAGCAACGCATCCTGTTTTGAGGCCACCGTCATAGAATGAAAATTAATGCAAATGAGGACTGAGAGACGAAGCCGACGGGGTTTAAAAATGGGTGTTTAAAGAACAGAGCAGACGAAGTTGTCGCTAAAATATTGCTGTTTCTACTTTTAAAATAAACAGCATGCACTTTGGACACTTAAAAACTAACCACCAAAGATAGATTTATGCTAAGAGAAATTTTTCGTCGGGAATAGCAATATTCATTTTTCTATAAAATTTACTAATTTATTATTAATGCAGTTATGTCACTGAAGCAGCTCTTGACACAAGCAGGAATACAAGAAAAGTATTTATCTTATTTCGTAAAGTTTTTGTACTGTTTTATTTCAGTACAGATTGTACTGAAGGAACTACAAGCCAATAATTTATGGTTATTCCAGCTTGACGAATGTTTTCGCCTATTAAAGAGGTTTACTTACAATCCCTGGATGTAAATTTTCTTCTGTTTGTTTTGCTTGCGTTTTGTATCTAGTTTCGGAAAAAAATGTTTGTTAACAAAAGTTCCAGGCAAAAAATCGTAAATTATAATAAGAAATATTTAGGGCAGTGTGACGAAACTTCGCACTTACCAACCCACAGATGGCTTGTACATACAAATATGAGGCCATTTTTAGCTATATCGAGAGCTTGAAACTTGCCACGAAAGAGACCTTCAAAAATTCAGCTGCTACAAGAGTGGTTAATATAAACTAGAAATTCTGATATCCCAAAAAGTCATAATTCTCCTAATGATAAAATATTTATCGCTGCAAAACACTGCTATCCGGACGTTGATTCTAGTCCAAAAAATAAACTTGAAATTGACTACTTGAAATCTATTAAATCTTGCTTGATATCATGAGAAATGAAAGATGCGTGTAAATATATAATGGTTTATCACGAATCAAGCGCCATCTAGAGAAATAAATATTTGAGGTTTATAGGTAAAGGACTCGTAGTTTATCGTAGAAATCCTGACAAACAAATCTTTCTTGTAGGTCAGTTTAACGTTCCTTAAGCCAAAATATTTTTCGGCAGGTATTTTTCTTGTTTACTCACTGATTACTAGTTCTAATGTTTTGTTATGGACAGTTTTCGTTCATGCATAAAATTCATAGTTCTTTTGTTTTGAAATTACCAGACGTTCTTTGCAAACAAATCCCTCGAATTCCCTTGCAATTGGGAAAGCAACTTTAATATAAAATCTTTTTACGTTCTCTTATCTCTTCACAAAAAAGCCTTCTTAAAGATATTTACAATAACTAATTACATCTTCCATAGGCGAAACTCGGAGAAAATTGTTCATTAAGAAAAATACAGCTGTTTTCAAACTGGAATTCCAAGTTAGCACTTTGCCAGCAACACGTCGCGAAGTTTTTAAATAACACCCTAAACTTAAAATTTCTGCTTGCAAGAGATGATCACTTCTATTAGTACATTAAAGCAGTTGAACTTAAGTAATTTTTTTACTTTAAACCAAATAAACCGTCTAATTACTTCTGTTTGATAATGTGCTTCAAATGGACCAAAACACAAAGCAGGAATGGTTACCATAGTAACAATATTAAAGCTGAAAAACTATACTTGTAAATTGTGTGGGAGTTTATTCAATTAGATTAACAAAGCCGATTTAATTTCTATTCAATTAAACTGCCTGCAACACATTTTTATATTTTTGGTTATTTTGAATCATTTATCTGTTCAGCTTCTGTTACAGTTTCAATTTTTTTACCAACAGTTTCTGTAGAAAACTAAGCGTTCCTTCGAAAACTTCTTTCAAGCCTTTTTTTACAATTTTTCTTTTACACTTTGATGTGGTAATAAATGTATTTATTTTTTCTGTTTTGTTGCTGTTTTAGGTCCCTTTTGTTTCACTATTATCGTCACTCGTCCTTCAATGGACAAGACTAGCCACATTTAGCAATTAATTTCACTGAACCTTATTAGCACAAAGTTAAAAGTTAAGAGGAGAGAAAATTCTGGTCGGTCTTAGAACAAGATGTGACAAAAGCAAATGAATACTGAAGTAAACGGATGCGCTTAGCGATAAGGGCTTTTATGATGAAAAAGTCTCTTTTGGGACAAATTCACCTGGGGTTATTTGGTGGAATAACTGTGCTATCCCGGGGTGAATGGGTGTTGGTGTTTGGTCATTTCCTTGTGGCTGTTTGCATGGTTTCGGGACGGGAAGAGTTCGTCCCCGGAATGAAGTTATCCCGGTGCTTGGAACCGGGATAAAATGACATCCAGGGATGAAGACTTTCATGTAAACAGTGGATAAAGGTAGTCTAGGGCGGGATGAAGTTCATGTCGGGCGGGATGATGTTCGTTTTGGGCGGGATGAAGCTCGACTCTTCGTCTCGAGCGGGATGAAATTCGCCTCGGGCTGGATGAATTTCGTCTCGTGCGGGATGAATTTCGTCTTGTGCGGGAAGGAGTTCGTCTCGGGCAGGATGAAGTTCGTCTCGTGCGCGATGAACTTCGTGTCGGGAAGGATGATGTTCGTTTCGGGCGGGATGAAGTTCATCTGAGGCAAGATGAAGCTCTACTCTTCATCTCGAGCAATGAGTTCGTCTCTTCGTCTCGTGCGGGATGCAGTTCGTCTCGGTCGGGATGAATTTCGTCTCGTGCGGGATGAATTTCGTCTTGTGCGGGAAGGAGTTCGTCTCGGGCAGGATTAAGTTCATCTCGTGCGGGATGAACTTCGTCTCGGGAAAGATGATGTCGTTTCGAGCAGGATGAAGTTCATCTGGGGAAAGATGAAGCTCTACTCTTAATCTCGAGCGGTATGGAGTTCGTCTTCTTCGTCTCGGGCGGGATGAAGTTCGTTTTGGGCGGGAGTGAAGTTAAGTACAAAGTTTTCGCGTAACACTTGTAACTTAACTTTACACATTTTTAGATCTTGACCGACTGTGATTGTTTTTTATTTTGAGAAAATAACGCCCCGTTCACACGACGGGTAAATTTGAAAACGCACCTTTTTTAATTCGGCTAGGTCTAAAACGGAGGAAAGTTCTCCGTCCACACTAACACGGTAACAGAACCAGATGAAATGTTCTCCCTCCACACTACCCGATATTTAGCTAGAGAAATCGTTCAAACACCCCATTGGGCATGCGCGATGGACTCGGACCAGAATCACATGACTCATGTGACGTCAGCATATTGGAAAAGCCCCGTTTTCCCTCAGGCCACACTACTCCGCCTGGTCCGCGTTTTAAAATTTATCTACTCTGGAGAACGAATTCGAAAGTTCCGGGTAAATGATGAAAACGGATCTTTTAATCAGTATTATAATGTGTGGACGCTCGGCCAAACCAAATAAAAAGAGATGTGTTTTCAAATTTACCTGGCATTGTGTGGACGGAGTCTAATTTTGCATTCTATACAAGATAGCATTTTTGTATTATGTAAATTGCTTTCAGTAGTTGGGGATGCGAATAAAGAAAGAGTGACTCTGTATTGTCAAAATGTAAAATTGCGGTTTTAGAGATCAGAAATCTGTGAAGTGAGTCAACCCATAGCTGGCATCTCTTCCACTCATGCGGGAATCCCGCTAACCGTTGAAACGTTAACCGAGGACTTGCCCCGTCAGTGAACTCTGTATGCGCATGCGCAATCGCATTTACTCGATGTCAGACAACATTATTTTGGTCTTTTGTTTAGTTTAACAAGGTAGTGATGTGTGATACTGTTGGCTCATACTTTTGGTGAACAATGAAAAATCCAGCGAAAGCGATGGCTGAACAATGGGGAACAAGACAGTTTGCTGCTCACATACAAGCTCTTTTAAAACCCAATAAAAATGACACCTAGTCCAGGTGCATAGGCAGGGGGAGGGGTGCGAAGAGTGCGTACGCACCCCTCCCCACGGGCTGAAAAGGTCCGACTGAAAATAACTAATTCGGTAAACATATGAACTTGTGATAAATACAGATAAGAAATGTTCTTTTTCTTCCTTTGACTACTCCATATTCTCTTTTTATACCACGAAAACACACGAAATGTAATCTAAAGAAATCTGTGAGTTCGTCAAATTTTACTTGGGTGAGCATGTCCCGGACTACCCCCCTTGAAAAGTTTCCACTTTTACTGGTCTCACGCACCACCCCACGAAAACTCTCGGCTGCGCGCCTGCAGTGGGTGCAGTAAGCGGTTCGTAATGGTACTACAGTCGAACCCTGCTATTTCAAACTTGGTTAAGTCGAACCCCCGCTATTTCGAAGTCAGACCGAATTCCTTTGGCCTTAATTTTCAGTCACTTACTATCAGTTATTTCGAACCCCCGCTGTTTCGAACTATTTTGCATTTCCCCTGAGAGCTCGAAATAGCGGGGTTCAACTGTAGAAGTAGTTCCAAGCTGACTGATTGATCAAAACTGATGGCAGTTTATTTCAACTTTAATACTTGAATTTGAAGAGACAAATCCTAAATCAGTTGCTGTTTTCCAATATCTGACATCCGGGACTGACCCTGGAGTTTTGAGTTTTTTTTGGTTTTTTATCAGTTTTCAAAATATATCTAATTAAAATGCTCTTTAATCTTTTTCTAATCTTCAATCAATTTTATTAGCGAAGCAGAATAGCTAATCCAGGCGACGAGTGCAGTACAGCGGTACTAAATGAATACAAAGATGTGTAATATTGAATATATGGACATAGCAATAAATATTAGTGGAAACTAATACAAGTAATATGAAAATTAATTTTTTAAAAAAGTGACTAGTGCAAAATCTGCGTTAATGGCGGAATCGGGAAGATTTTTCCATTTTGGAATTGTTCGGACAGTGACGCAATGTTTGTGAGGATTAACGGGACACTGACGATTGAATTTGAAGCTATGATAATATCGTGTTTGTTTCGTAAAACGAGTAAGCTGTGGAAGAAGTGGATGGTAGGCGATATCTTTGTTGATCTTAAAGAACATTGTAATATCTACAAGAGAGCGGTATGCCTGTAAAGAGGGCCAGTTGAACGAGTTTAACATGCAAGCGACACTACTGGGTTTTTCTGTAATCATATAAGAAGACAAATCTAGCGATAAAAAGACCGGGGATGCTCGTTGGAAAACTTCAATTAC
>JANSTQ010151200.1:0-11719 GCA_026167885.1 Bergia puertoricense
CGTTTCAGTATGAAATATGCTTGTATTCAAAGCCTATATTTGTTTAAATTATGAATATCATATGTTTTTAGCACCGACTGAAATGCAGAGTGCTTCATATTCATTAAAGCTGGGTGACGTTTCTGAAAAAAAAAATGACTCCGTCTTTGGTCTCCAGTGAGTTTTAAATAAGCCCCCCCTCTCTAATAAGCCCCCCTCTCTAATAACTCCCGCCCCCTCTGGAAGGCCTGAAAATTAATAAGCTTATTAGAGCTTTTACGGTAATGAAAATATCGGAAGTTCAATTTATCCCCTCCCCCAGTATTTCGGAGGTTACATCTACAATCTTCTGATTTAGCTAACTCGACCCGTGTATAGAACTAACACTGAACGTATTTGGCCTATGCAAGATTTCCCAATACCTGAAGTTAAGTTCCGCAGGACACTGCATGTTCTGTTGCAGATTTCTGTGCTAGCTATCTGTAGAAACAAACAGGTTTTAGCACTATGGTCAGTTAGAGAACAACACTGCACGTGAGTGTGTATTGACAATGTTTATTTTGGCATGTTCTTTGTAAGTTCATTTGTTGCGTCAAAATACACCAAAGACACTTAATATCAGGTCACGGGTCAGATACAACATCAACTGATCGAGTCATTGTTAAAAAAATTTGCATAAGTTAGTAAAGGAGTATGGAAAAAAATATTTTATGTTCAGATGAAAACAAAATATTCTTACTACACCTCGCCCGTCAGATATGTCCTGCCCCGGTGTTCCGGTATCCTTCAATACATAATTTAAACTTTATACCAAAAAGTAGCTAGCTCATCATCCTCTATGAAACATTTGGGTTGAGAATTGTTGTCGCTCTCAGGTTTGTAGCTCTATATAAACAATTGTTACTGAATAAAAGCCAATATTATCGGATATAGTAAAAAAGAAAATTGTTTGTGTTTGGAGATCGTAAAAAAGAAAAATCCAAAATGTTTGTGTTTCCTTCTATAAAGTCGCGTCTAAAGTACACCAGAGTTTGGACATTCACTTACACAAAATACGAAGCAGATCTGGAATTTTCCAAACTAAATTTTCTTTTCTTGCTTGATTTACTTGTTCAGGAAAACAAAGAACACTAGACCTCAGTAATTAACGACAACCGTCATCAATTGATTTGAAGACAAAACAATACAAAGGCTACAAACAGATCTACGAACTCAACTCTACTTCAGTTCCCTCCAAAAAACCGGTTTGTTATTTCGTTATCAAAGGATTAATGGTTCGGTTTAAAAACTTAAACACTTCAACCGTTATGACAAATTTCACACTGAAAATATCCCAGTTGAAGATTTTCGATACAAATCTTTACGCATATCATTTAATGGAGAATAGTCGTATACTTTGTTAATAAAATTATAATTGCAAAATCTAAATTTTATGCTTGAAAGTAAATAGTGACTTAATTACTCGTTAGAACAATTTTTATCATAGCCAAAATCGTACCTTTAAAATCGAAAAATCTGACTGTTCAAATAAAGTGATAAATTTAAAAAGATTGCTAGTTGAAGTGAATCTGAGTGGCGACAAGTTGAAAAAAATCTGAACTGTGTTCTTACCTTGCTAAAACATCGGAGGAGGCATCCTTGAATACTCACGCCACTGCCATTACCAGAAGCAACAACAAAAACGATCAAATTTATAGCGAGTAGAAGCGCTACAGAAAAATTCATCCTTTGATCTTTATCCTGTGAAACAAAAGAGAATTAGAATTCATTAGTAAAAGTCGATGATGTAGAAATACAGTTTATCTTCGATCCTTTAAATCAAAGCGACATCAGTTTTGTCACACTATGATTTTCAACATCTTCACTGTTGGAATGTATTTGTTTTACCTGATTTTGCTGAATAAGAGCGCTTCAGTCAAAGATATATTGACCTGTACGAGCACGGGAGAATAGAATGTCGAAATCCAAATCCAAACCAAGAAATAAAACTATGGTCAACAGAAATTCGATGATCAGTGAACTTTGGAGCACGGAAGATAACATAGTTTCCATGCCATTTTTACTTTTTCTATGGAATGTTTAGACACCGTGTGGTTTTAAACCTAATTTGTCAGAAAAGGAACACTCTCATTTCGCAACTGTCCTCTTAAGATGAAGAGAAAGTCAAGTCTTTGATTTGGGTGAAGTAACGATATGTAAAAATTCAAGCGCCACCTGTCAAAAGTAATTTATCCGACATGTCGTCATGCCACTGAGAGCTTTTTTCCGGTTAAACAGGTTGTGACGTACGTACGATGTTATACACGCACCCAGATCTAGAATAGACAAATACGGTAAAAATGAGTATGATTAGAATACAGTGGAACACTAGTTTTGATTTTTCTACGTTGGCGAGAAAGTTAAATATATATGCTTTGATCAACAAGGGTTGGTGTGGTATGTTTTTCATCGTAATTCGTACGCTTGGGTGTAAATCTGACGTTTCGAGCGTTAGCCGGCCCTTCGTCAGAGCAGACTGTTCGAGACCCAACCCAACCTTTCGGCAAAAAGCGTCCCGTATCAACCCTAATTGATCAAAACACATGATTAAAATTCCTTTTCTGATTGTACGACTTTTTTTTATTTCTTTAATCTAAGTTTATTTTATAAAACGTTACGAGGCATTTTCTTTATCATTACTTGCTCTGTGAGGATTAGCCGTTTTCGCACTTAAACTGGAAGTAAATCGCTGAAGATACTGAAGTAGAAAGCTAAAGCTTGGCATAGTGTCTTTGCATACCGCAAAACGGACGGACACGAGTAGCAACGAATCAGATGACTTTCCCAACAAAATGTTGTTCGTTCCGCTTCAGAATAAAAGAAAGATGGCCGTCAGGGGTGACAGCCCCGTCTGTTTTCCTGTGTGACTGAACAGCCACGGATGTATCTTTGAAAACATATCAAAATAATGGTGAAACTGGATACACGCTGGGTGTAAGCTTGAAGAGGCACTCTTTAATTTTCAAATCGTGATTGTTTTCGTCACATCCTAATAATGATAAATTAGTTTTTAATAACTAGTTTGCTTAATCTTAAACAACGACTATGGTAGTGGAATGATATGTATTTGAACTAACATGTACAATCTATGCTAGTTCTCAAATTTATCCAGGCTCTAGACAATTCTTGTATGCTTAAGAGGAAACCTAAACTACTATAATTAAGTCTAATGGCTCCACTTTAGGCCGACTCCGCCACTATAATACATATATACTGCATGTAAACAACTCTGTTCTTTTATCCTTGTAAAGTTATATACCTCGTAGTAAAACAAATAGACACAAAACCACCAATAAATAAATAAATAAGTCAGGTTTTCCTTTTCATTCTTTGATTGAATTAAACATTGCAAAAGTGCATTATCTCACTTTGCTGACATAATCTAATTCAATGTAAAATATTCTAGTATATCAAGATTTATCTTTAAAGAAAAGGATTTATCTTTAATTAGCAAGACGTCTACCTTGAGGATTGTGGCAAAGTTCAAGGGTTGTCTCTATTTCGATCATTAGAAACAATTTGGAAAGACGGATTCGTCGTTATATGTTCTTTTTTGATGCTGAATTGGCTCCAAGATCGTGTTTAGGATCACGAGGTTGAGATGCTATTAAGAAGTGTCAATTAGCGAATTCAGCTTAAATGTAATTTCTCGAAAATGGTCAAAACCGGAATTACGCAAGAACTATATACAACATAATACTAATTTCACTTTATTTTTAAAGATTTAGAAAATAACTGGCAAGAAAATTGATTAGAATTAAAAGAAAAACGAGAATTATTGTTAGCCCAGATAGTTTCTTAGTGATTTTTGCAGGACTGAAAAAATACAAAGAGTTAAAAGTCTGAAAGATTTTAGGGTTGGTATTGTAAAAATCACAGATATATTTTCTCGCGCAAACCAGTTTTAGAGTTCCAAACGAAACAAAGTTATCTCAAATAATAGTAATAATAGTGATAATGGTAATAATGATGATAATGATTAATATAATAAAAAAACTAGAATAATAATAATAATAATAATAACAGTCATGGTAATACTGTTGTCGTATGACATAATTATAATGTGAGATAGATTATCTATTTTCGAAACCACTGTCTACATGCTCAGTGTAACCGACTGTTCCCAGCGAGTACCCCTGGCAGGTCAGTTTTCACACCAGTATATTAGTGTAAATTCAACTGGATTCAGTGGGGAAGTAGAAAGTTTTCGCTGGGAAAATACTTCAATATATATGATAAACTCTTCAAAACACCTAGCTTGCACCAGTAATTTTTTATAATTTCTAAACTAAAACTGGTTCGGTTACGCTTTTACAGATAAAAACGTTATCTCATTTTAAAATGCAGTTATTAGTACCAAAACTCAAATTAAGAGAAAAACCACTCACCTTATATAGCAGAATGCGAGTCAGATTAATTGCTGTTCAGAGTCATATTAAAAAAGACATAAAGAAGACACATCTTAGATTGATGCGCCAAAGATGGGAAAACTAACATTATTCTAAGCTCAGGAAGTTAAGGATTGGACACTTAGCGAAAGCGCAATCCTTAACACAACAACAAAGACAAATATTGTCACAGATTCATACGTAAGCCGTTGACACAGCCAAGACTTTTCATTCATGTTGACAAAAAGGGAATTTTGCAACTAAGTGTTTTTCGATATTTTTAATCTGGGAAGCTCAGATAAATGGATCAGTTCATCACTATCATGGGTCGTACTTATGGAATATACATTAGTCTATTTGTCTGTAGAAATTAGAATGTTGTACGTTAGCCATTAATGTTTAGCCAAGACATAGCCCACGTTCACAAAAAGGCACTTATTTTGTCACTAGATATTTTTCGATTATTTTTTAATCTATGAAGTTCAGATAAATTAAATTCATAACTTTTGCGTGTCGTACTAATGGAATATACATTAGTCTGTCTGCCTGGAGAATATCATATGCAAGCCATTAAACCAATACGTGCCGTGTTACTGACTTTGTGTTCACGTTGGAGAAGAAGAAAAGCGAAATTTTTTCACTAGAGATATATATATTTTTAAATCTGAGAAACTCTGAGAAATTATGTTCATGACTTTCATGTCTCGTACTAATGGAATAAACATAAGTCTACCTATTTAAAGAATGTCACAAATTGAAAAAAAGCGACCCATTGTCAAAAGGAAATTGCATTTGGATTCTACTTGAGAGCTTATAAAATAAATCTGACATATGTCATTCGTGTGTATTTAGCTTGCGTCATTACTTGCATTTGATGATTTTAAATTTGGTTTCTTTGCACTTTTATTGCTGTGAAGGCACAGATTACCCTTGATCAATAAAATACTAGCTTGTACTTTATTGAAGACCCCAAGAAACGTTTATTTTCATTTCATTATTGAATGCACAGCTCATGATTTATTAAGACTAGTACTAGCAACAATACTGGTGCAATATTTCAAGTGAAAAAAAATTTAAAATTTTGATTCCGTCTTTTTTGTTTTTGTTTACCATAAGCTGTAAAAATAAGTCTGATTTTTTACACCTGATATCTTTTAAGAGGCAGACAATTTTATCAGTATTGCAGGGGGTGGAAGAGAGGGTGAAAGAATTTGTCAAGTTAAAACTTTCCTAATGGGAAGGGAATCGAATCCTCTCTTGGTCGGCTTCGTCTCATCCTGTAAGCAAAGAAAAGTGAGGCGGCTTTAACTATCGATCTCAACGAAGCACGGTACTTTGCAGCGTTGCGCACCTCATTCTTATCTAGCATGACATTATTTTTAAAAATACTTGGCAACATGCTGTAGATAGCTCTTTCTCTGCCTTCCTCTGCTGCGTTGACCATGGGACGGAACGTATAGGCAGTATTGTTGGATCAGATCATTTCCATTTCTCCTGACTGAATGTCCAATAAAGGACAGCTGTCGATGTATTACTGTCTCGATCAGGGGTCTTGTGTTTGTTTCTTTGTAAACGTATTCGTTGGTGACATGATCTTCTTTGCTTTCATTCAAAATAATTCTCGGGCATTGTGTTTGGAAGGTGTTTATTTTCCTCTCAAGGGTGGTGTCAATGACATAGAATTCCGTCGCATACAGAAGTACACTGTGCACGGAGGCTTTGAAGAATTTGACTTTTAGATCTATATGTGCTTTGGATTGCCAGATATTTTTCAGCTCTGAGTTCCAAAAGGCTGACCTACCAAAATTTAAAGGCTTGTAACTTTACTTAGTACTGTTCAAGGTTATCCTTCCAAAGTTTAGGAGATTTCCTCCAGATTTACTTTTGTTTATGAATGCACTTCAATTTTTCTAAAGTTGATAGACTACGAGTAGTCCCTGTTTTTCCTCTTGAATCCGTGGAGCCGCGGAAAAGAAGTCGCGAATGACTGGGGCGAGAGAGACGAGTTGTCTCTTTTGCATGGGAAGACAGAGAGAGAGAAAATAGGGACTACAGACAAACTATTGTTCAAAATAAAGCCCGTTCGCCAGGCAACGGAAGATAGTGATTGGTCAATTAGCTGCCACCCACCGAGAATTGTCGCTGAAGCACGTACGGAAAACTCAAACTGCTGTTACTTGGTGCTGACAGCTGTAGCCGGAGAATACACTTTTACAGGATTCTGAAAGAGTTTGTCATTCCAGACAATCATGTTGGGAAAACGAATAATCGATCATTCAAATGTTCTTGCAGTTTTGCCGCTAAAAGGCACCGTGGGAGTTCAAAAAGAATGGCGGTGGAGCTCGTTATTAACATCTCGAAGAACTCGAGAAGAAAAATAGGGACTACTCGTAGTGGATAAAGGTTGACAAAATTTAAATAAACCAGTGGCAGAAATCAATTCTACATCTATAAACCTTTCAGAAAAGGTATACTTTAACGGGGATTATGCAAATATTTGCTAAGTTAAATTAAGACAACCAGCTCGATTTCATCCCCTGTACCCTTAAATCCAAAATAATATTATGATAAATAAATAAATTGACTAATTATAAACTAAAAGCTATCACTAAGCTTGCTATATACTTACAAAGCTTCAAGTCAATCAGTAATCAAATGGCTGAATAAAAGTGGGGGGTTGATACACTCTCTCCCCACCCTTCTTCTTCAACGAGAATAAGGTCACATGACCTTCCCATACCGAAATGTCGTGCCATCTTCCCTGTTATACCATATGGTCACGACATATTATGCTTTAAGGTCACGCCATCATCCCTGAGCATACATCTTTTCCTGCTTGTACCATAAGATCACGCCACCTTCCTTGCTTACATTAGTAAGGTCACGCTTTAAGATCGTGAGGGACTTTGCCTAGTTTTGCAAAAACCGGACTTTATATTTTTGTGTCTTTGTGTCGAAATTCATACAATATTATATGATGCTGGAAAACCTTTGCGGTCAGATTTCATTCTGAGATCTCAGTGTACTGCATTCTTCATTTTTGGAATTTGGATTGAGTGAAGAAAGCATCTGAGTGCATATTTTCGGAGAATTCAGACTTTTCTGAAGGGTGACATTCCCACTCAAACTGTTTGGGGTAGGACTTTCCCGCAGCAAAAATATAAATTAAAAAAATTAAAAAAATTGCAGTGGTGTCAGGTTTATGCGAGATGGCGTTTATTTGTAATTTGATGTTGTCTTGCAAGAAAAGCTTGTTCGGTCTGTCTTTTTGATGTTCTTCAAAACCACTGACTTAATATTTTGAGACGAAAAGAGTTGTTTTGAAATGCTGATGCTCTAATTTGAGCGCGAATTGTGTAAAGAGGGTTTTAAAGGAGCCGATCATTCAAGCCTGTAAATCATTTTTATGCTGTTTTTAAGGAAAATTTATATTGGACGCCCTTTTTCTCTCCTTGTGTAAAGCAACACTTTTGCATGTTTCTTGTACGGCTGTATAGTTTCATGTTCGATATTAATGACTGCATGTCTGATGGATTCAAAAACTGAACTGTTCTTTTTTTCAATATCTTGCTTACCGACGAATAAATAATTTCGCCAGGAATGTATGTTTAAGAAAATAATTCCTGACTCAGAATTGCAAATTTCACAACAGCACTAATATTAACTGGCCACTTAAGTGTGTAGCGAACCAAAGCCAATGGCCATGGTATATCGAACAAAATAATCATGGCACTATTGGTCAAACCAGTCCAATTCATGGAAAGTTAATACTCAAAAAGTAGTTTTCTCTGCAACAAGATAACTAAAATATACCTCTCCATTAATTCTGTAGCCCAACATATTCGAAATTGACCTCGGGTGATTTCCCCCCTTTCCTTTTCAATCTACCGGTCTTATCTTTTCTTAAAGGAGACCCCCCCAAAAGCAAAGATGATTGCCAAGGTGACTGAACAAGTCCAATTAATAGATTTTTGACCATCATCAGGGTTAACGTGCTATAAGATATCATATCCTGTTCAACAAAAGAATTTTCAGCTGGATCTCCGCTTTAGAGGCCACTCGTTTACATAATAAAATCAAAATTATGGTTTCGTTAAAACATTTGGAGCAGTTTGCTGAAACCCTTACATGTGGAAATAAATGAAAATATTTTCCGTGTCTGTTCACCAGTAGATATTTTTAGCAATTGATATCTTTAATGAAATTACACAATATATTATTATACTAATATTGTTAGGTTGCTATTTGTTCGGCGGATAAGCCAAATATTATGGAGCTAAAGGACTCAAATATATTTGAATTTTAACAACAGTAGCAAGAAAAATTAGATATTGCATTCAAGTGTATTTTTGTTAAAAGAAAATGAGAAATGTTGATATTTAAGCTCTCGATAAAACAAAATATACTACTAATATTATTTATATGTTGTCCTGAAGAATGGACTCTATCTCCGCACTTTTTATGTTTAAAAGAACAAATAACATTTTCACCTTTCACTGAGAGAAAAACATAGTTTAATTAACATATGCGTGACAGATTTTCAATCCACTATTTTAAAAAAACCATACGTGTTTACATGTAAAAATCGAAGGAGTAATTACTAACATTACTATCTTGGCGAACGTTCAAACAAAGTTCATTTTTCAAGAAAATGAAAAATGTTGATATTTAAGCTCTCGATAAAAATATATATATATATACTTCTTGCGTACCACTAATATTATTTATTTGTTGTCCCGAAGAATGGACTCTATCTCCGCACTTTTTTATGTTCAAAAGAACAAATAACATTTCACCTTTAACTACGAGAAAAACATAGTCTAATTAACATATGCGTGACAGATTTTCAATCCACTATTTTAAGAAAAAAAACTATACGTGTTTACATGCAAAAATCGAAGGAATAATTACTAACATTACTATCTTGGCGAACGTTCAATTTTCATAACTACTTGTTTTAACGTTATGGTAAAATTTATGAATGATTTAAAACCGAGCGTTTTTGATCAGAAGATCATCTTTAGGTTTTTACTTTGTTGAAATGTGCGCGTGTATATGTCAATTATATTTTTGAATAAATTACCTAACATCAAATCTCCGATGGAACGGAATGAGAGGTCACGATTGCTCTGGTTTTTTGTGTTTCTGTATAAAACGTTTTGATAACTGCGCAGTGGCCAAAAGGGTTTTTTTCCAGCCAATTTTTCCCAGGCGGAATACGACAGTCAGATCTACTTTGTTTCTAGTTTCCGTAGAATTTGACAAGAACAGGGCCAACAAGCAAAAACAATATTCAAAATCAATATGAACTCGTTTGTATTAAAAAATCATTCAGGCTCTTGTGATATGTTTCAGATCTGTAGATTAATTCGATTACATACTGGGCTGAAGCAATTAATTTCTTAATGAATAGGGAAATGATTGTTTGGTAATTACGCGAAACATAACAAGTATTCAAAAATTGAAATCTAACGGATAATTCTTTGATAATCAGTTCGTGCAAACAGAGTTTTGCACGCAATACACTTTGCCGAGGGTGTCATTTCAAACGATAAGGATCAACTAACACACTTTTTCGCGTCCTCTGATAAATTTGGGTCTTTTTACAGACATAAAATTAGTTCAAATGAGAAAAACGAAATGAAAAAACGGAAGCAGTTGTCGAGATAAATGAGCAATTTTGTTAGAAGAATTGTCTATAGCTGTAGTCTTACTTTGCCCATATCAATTCAGTGTATGAGTAATGTATACAGATATTTACTAGAATATTGAAAACTTTCATGCAAAACGCAGCAGTCAAAGTTGATACTGCTTGATAGCCATTAGCATTGAGCGACAAATGGCCTACGTATATCGTGTAATGACAGGTGTTGAGTGCGCGTACATCTATAAATTATAAAATTTGTCTTTATTTTTGCTTCTACTTTCTGTTCCTTTGAAATCTACATTTCTTTAAGAGTTTGACCTGAGGAGCCTGGGGCTATGTTTTACTTTTTTAACTTAAAACGAGGCAAAAACGTATGGTAATTATTATAGAAATTTTAAATATATAAAGCATATATCCGATGGTTTAGATTTAAAACAAAAATGTTCAAACAGCTCAGCATAATTTGTGTAACAAAAGAGTTTAAATCTCGAGTGCCGAAAAACAATCAATTCAGTCCTGCATTGTTCACATTTTTTGAAAAATTATTAAGAATTTGCCGCTTACTCAAACCAGGCAGCTCATAACAGAGATTACGTCTAAAGATCTGAATATTGTTTGAACTGTATTTTTCAGCAATACTCATCTGATTGATTTACGTAAAAGATTCTGTCTCTAATCTTTGGCGACAGTTTATAATCTCCAACCCTTCCGGTAACTCTTGAAATTTTTCAAAAACATGTTTCACTGAATAAATATGCACTTGATAATAATTTTTTCACCCGAGTTAGTTTCTTTTGCTTATTTAATAGAACTATAATTATTAAGATAAAAACATGATTATACGCATACACGTTTTGCTTTTTACCCTGGTACTTCAAGTGAAAAAAATATCTATCTTGTACAAAGTTACTTGGACATAGCTGGTTACCAAGTATTGCTTTGATTTATTGACATTTTATGAGACATTTTAATGAAAACACCAAATGTGAAACAGATTCAGAAGCAAGCCGCCTTTAATGATCCTCTCTTCTTTTTGCCGATTTCTACTCGGGAGTTCTCATCAACGACCCGACCATTTTAAATTACGTGAAGCTTTAATATCTAGTGGAGTTTAAATGAATGAGCAAGTAATATAATCATACAGATAATGTTAAGTATAATGTAAGGTAAAACAAGTCACATACAAAAAAATACATTTTAGTGGTGTGGAACGTAGTGTAACAACTGTTTGAAGATGTCCATGTTTTTCAGGCGTTTCGCAAAACAAAATAATGAGGAAATAATGCTGTTCGCACGATTACTGGTTGTAGTATTATAAAAGAGAGAGCTAGAGAGAGAGAGAGAGAGAGAGAGAGAGAGAGATAGAGAGAGAGAGAGAGAGAGAGACAGAGACAGAGAGACAGAGACAGAGACAGAGACAGAGACAGAGACAGAGACAGAGAGACAGAGACAGAGACAGGGACAGAGACAGAGAGAGACAGAGACAGAGAGAGACAGAGAGAGCTGCTTCGTAGCTGCTCGTATGCTTGCAGTCTGCTTACAGTTTTTTTTATCTCGTCGGTGTTCAGTGCTTGTAAATTTGAAGTTAACTTAATTCTTACATTACAAAAAAGACGACGTAAGTTTACCACACTTGGAAAGAGTCACACAGATTTTTCCATGGTAC